>VUQK01015111.1:0-16788 GCA_015106715.1 Bujurquina vittata
TTTTTTTTTTTTCAATAAGCGTTGCATATTTGGTTTTTTGTTTTTTTTTTTTTTTTTTTTTTAGAGGGGCCATGCTGTGTGGAAAGTAGATCATGAACTGAACTACAGGAACTCCTCCCAGGTCTGGGGACTCCCAGTAGTGGCAGATGGAAACAAGCCAGGTCTCCTACATTGGGAGCAAAACTGAGAACAACCATATATCAATCTGCTGATGGAGTTGCTGGCAGGTGCATTCCCTTTTTCCAGGGTTTTATCTTTCTTTATCTCACTATCCTTTTATCTCTCTTGTATAGCTCTGATTCTTCCCCCTATAGATGGCCTCATACTCTGTCCTTTCTCTTACCCTCTTTTCATGCCTCCAGCTTCCTCACCTCTAATCTGTCTCTTTGTGTCACTGCCATTCCCTTACTGGATGGGTGAACTATGTAACATTGTTCGTCCATTTGACTTGTTCCATCCAAAACTCTGGGCTCTATTGATCTGTTGGCTTTCACACCGCGTATAAATGTGGAAAAAGCATCGATCCACGAGCAGAGCTGTTAGTGGAGAAGCACCAGTACTTCCAGCCCCACAGCACGTGAGCACACACATCTAACTCTGACTTTGAGGACTGACTTGAGGTTTCTACAAATATTTAATTGGCACCATTATGAGGTTGAAACTGGTTACACTAACCCACACTCAAGTGGACACTCAATAATGTGGCAGCTTTGAGGTGTGTGGTGGTGGCACAGTGGGCTTTGTATGCACAATAACTGTTCTGCATATTAACTGGAGTAATTGTACATTCAGTAATTTCTCACATAGTGTGCGTGCCAGCCAATCATTTTCTATACCTTCACTCAGTAAGTGCCTACACAGTATGATCACAATACGTCATTGTCTAGAATAATATGTCATTCAATGAGCCTCTCAGACACTGATGCATCCATTTGGCTGCTGATCTGGGATTATTTAAAAAAAACGTATTCACTATGTTAAAGAGAGCGCACCCATCCACTCACATTTTTACTTCATTTCGCAGATGAAAACAGAGACAGTGCAGGCTGTCAGACAACAACATAGCAGAAAGAGCAGGGTTTAACCCACAGTAATTTAGTGTACATATAGTAGTGTAACTCCAGAGGTACTCTTTGATGGTGTCTGGGCACCACAATCCATTTCCAACTAGACCTAGCTGACATATGCCCAAGATCATGATTCACCTCTTACACAGTAGACAGACAACAGCAACAGTGAATAAATGGGTTTACAAAGTCAGACTACACAGTTTAAGCTCTCTTTTTGCTATAACATTGCAGAAAGCAGCCTCTGAGCAGTACAAGTCAGAAAGATTGTCGAGTACTTGTAAGCACAGAACTCAAGGGATCTTGAAACTAGCTTAGAAGCAACTGCTGCTACGTACAACAAGGGTAGGCATTGTTTTCTGTAAGCAAAAGCTCTCTTATTTTTTTTTTCTATTTTGGGGGGAACAAGCTGGAAATAAGGGTGTCCCTTAGGTTCCCAACACAACATGAAGCAGGGACAGTGCATCTCATGTTTGAATGTGTCAACTCATAAAGGACAATTTTTCCTTTTTTTGTCTGCATCTGTACGAGGGATCTTGTGAGTTGGCATAAATTTGTCCCTCTGCCAAAGTCTGCAAGATTCTGTGCAGACCCCTTTGCAGATGTCTGTAGGGATCCCAAAAATTGTGTACTTGCAGAGGATTGTGAACAAAAATAAAGGTGTAACTCCAGATAAGTTAGCAGCAACGACCAGTGGGGAGAGATACAGATCGCCCCACCTTCCACAACCATATCTAAGAGGGGCCAAGGCTCAGCAAGTCTCTGCCTTTTCTTTTGGCAACACCTTCCTTTCACACCTGAGAGCTACATACTTTGGTGACCCTGCAACCAGAGATTTGCTGACTCCAGTTGGTCTCTATCAAAAGCAGGTTGCTTCACAGCTGCAAACATTTTTTTCCCACATCTGAAATGATTATATTTAGGCTTTTGTATGTCAAGATGCTCCAGTCTACATGAGAAACTGCTGCACCTGCTCACTTGCCATTGAGCAACAGGAAATATATGTCTTGGGACTTTATATTCAGCTCTGTGCTGCTTTAAAACATGTTCCACAACACGATTCTTCTTTCTGTGCAGCCTCTTGGTCCCCACTTTTCACTCAGCCAATTCCCGTCATCCTGCCATTTTAATTGCAATATGGATTATTTCCATGTGCAGCTCAATGGCAGGGCTCAGTTCTGGTCTCAGAGGGGATACACGTGCACTTACATGCTGTGCCTGTATTTTGTGGCTAATTAGGAAATAGCAGCATCTTATTGTCTCTGTTTTTAAATACTTGTTCATATTGGCATATTCCCCCCTGTGACACTGACTATATTTGTCCTGGCTTTTCTTGGGAATTGGTCAACTCCTCTTGGCAGATCCCCCAGACTAAAAGGCATCTGCTGAATATCCCTCATTCAAAGAGTTGGTTTAAAAAACAGCCCCCCCCCCCAAAAAAAAAAAATATTCACATGCAAACAAGTGGCATGCCAATAACCAATTATCCCTCTTTTTGGGAGTTACAAGGTGAAGATATTAGAGTGGTTGTGAGTACACAAATCTGCAAAGACTTGTGTTTTGTAAGCATAATATGTGCAGTGTTGGTAATATCTGGGCTGATATTTTCCTTCTCTCTTGTGTAGTGTCAAGGCTATGCAGATACACAAATCCCCAGGAGAGAGTGTTTCTTCTGGTGTGTTCTTCTTGTTTTTTAGATCAATGTTTAATTTGCAAACTGCTAGAACATACTGTTGTATGTGCTCAATAGCCTTGAGGTATTGTGTCACTGTATAAACTCTGTGTGTGTGCGTGTGTGTGTTTAACATGTGACAGCACTCATCCATCTACAAGGATTCCTGTTCTATTGAGAATAAAATGCAATAATACATTTAAAGAGGAAATTACCCATTAACACTGGAGAGGAGAGATTTTGCATTATAAGCTTTGAACATATTAACATTAGAAGTGGGAAAATGTAACAACATTATCATATAAAAATAATATAGTAATACGTTTTATATTTAATGCACCATTAATGTTTACTCTGTTTAAATTTTCCCTTTGAATACTCTGCTTTTGCCTGTCTGTCAAAGCACTTTGTAAACCTGCTTTTTAAAGTCATTGAAGAAGCGCGCACACACACACACAAACACACACAAACATGCCGGAGGCATATTTCAAAAACTTAAACAGTAGAGTCAAAAACTTAGACAGCTTTTACGACTAGTACTGTACAATAAACACAACAACTAGAAGCTGAAGAACACAGCAGATGTCATCACTGCCAAAGCTCCCTGCTTCAGAGGTTAGCGCCAGACTTGGTCGTCATAACCGCAGGGCCGTGGTGCTAGTGTTCACGTCCTGCACGGCAGACTGGTGTAGGAGCATCACAGTCTCTGAGGACTGGGTTGTGTGACAATAAAGCTAAACCACATCTTTTATCTACCCAGTTACACACCTGTTACCGACTCTGTGCTTCACTGTGAGACTTTATTAAAACCTGAACCCTTACACTCCTGGGTTGCTGCAGTCTTTCTAACAGAAGACTTAGACAGACCTGTATACACCACCTAGCCATCATTTATGTTATAATGTAAAAAGCCTATAAAGCCTATAGAAATGAGTTTTTAGAAGCGATTTAAAGGAAACCACTAAATCTGTGAGCGTGATCTCCTCAGGCAGGCCGTTCATAAGTTGAGGGCTGCTGATAACAAAACTATGGTCACCTTTAGGAAGGGGTCAGAGTGGGATTTGGGAGGTGAGGGAGCCCTAAGATCATGTACAGCAGGGTAGCAAAAATAAGTCACACAAAAATCCGGTAGTTTCTTTTCTCGTGTACAGACTGTGATCGGCTGACCTGTGCTGCTACTCTGATATTCACTGCTTTTTGTGGATTTAACCAGCTACATTAAATAAGGTATAAGCAGATGTTATGTGATCTATATGGCTATTTTCCAACTCCTAGACACTATAAAGCTAATATAAAAGGAAGAAGTCAGTGAATAAATCTAGTCAGAATCATCACCTTGATGTAACCTACTGACAGTGCTCTAGATTTAACTAGTCCAACATAGTGCATCAATGCATCACAATACAGCAAACAAACCACTTTAGCCTTCTTCAATTTGTCTTGCAGGACATTTCCCAAAAACATAATTCTGCGACACATCATCTACAGATCCAATATCTCATTTAAAAAAGTCAAAAATAAATCAGCATACTTGCTGAGCAGTGCTTACCTTAAAAAATAATCTCTCATCTTCCTCTCCTGTCCTCTCTTTCTTACATCCTTCCCCATCAGTGCCACACATTTACTTTTTTCTCTCTCTGGAAAATACAGCAACTGTACATTTAGCTCACAGACACATTTTGTGACAGACTGCACACAAACTGTTTTTGTCTTTGCTGACGTTGCATTTGAAATCCGCTGCTACTTAAAACTCAGTTTATGCTTGCTCCTTTTCAGCAGCTTGTTCAGTACCATGAATGCAACTTTACATCTTTACCATGAATGCATCACAGGGATGCGAAGGAAAAAGGGATGTGCTGAAGGTGTAAGCAGACATGGGATGTCATTATTTTATTATTACTGAGCAAGTATCTCTGTGCCGCCAATGGAAGCAACAACAGGCTGCAGAACACCAAAAATGAACTAATTGAACAGTAATATGCATTAACTTGCCCATCAAATTTAATTACTCATTGACTTATGGTGCTGGAACCAGATTACATTTTCTCAAAGATGTCATTTTTACATAAAAGAGATAAAAGCTGAAACCGCATGAACTGTGCTTCATTGCCGACTGAATTCCAACCAAATTATGCTAAATGCAAACAAACCAGTTTCTTACTTTGAGAATAAAAGCAGCGGCTCGTTCTGGCAGTGCTACAACTATCAACACAAGATGAACCCCTCAAATGTTCGGAAAATCTAGTCAGTTTAAAGACGCCCAAACTTCACAATGGTAGTCCTCAAACCTCTCTCTGCTAGAGCGGTACAGCTCAGCGCCACAATAGCATACTATTCTTAACTGTCCACAACCAGTGTATCATCGTAACTAGAAAAATAATGTAGCAAATAAAAAAACAAAGCGAGGAGAAGCAGGGGTAGGTAGGCATGGGGATAGACAAAGGAGTGTGAGGCATAGCCAACTTGGAGTGGCAATTAGGCTGAGCGTCAGGGCCATCAGGGCACAGCAGGTACTGGAGCTGTAGAGGACAGCACAGCAGGACCAGGGTCCTGAGAGCCAAGAATAACCAGGCCTGCATCACCTCAAATCCACAGAGGAGCCACGATGCAGAGAGGTTGGAAAAATACACTACAAGAAAAAAGAAAAGAGCAAAAAAAAAAGCCATCAGGAACAATATCTGCTGCTATTTCTTGTAAAATTTAAAATAAAATTAAAAATCTTTTTACAAACCAAACCATCAGTTGCCTGTACTGGTTTCCCTGCCTCTGTATGCAAATTTTTTGCTTTTAGTATGTGAATGTATTTATTTTTTTAACATTTTTGTTATTTTTTGTTCATCTAGTGTAAATGTGATTGAGAGAAGCACTCCATTTTCCCGCTTTGGCCTAAGGAGATGGATCTTCATCCTCACATGTTTCCCATCGTGTACAGTATCACTCTCGTGCTATTGCCACAGCTACCAGATCATCAGCTTCTTTTCCTGCATCATGTATTTATTTATTAAACTCATACAGCCATCATTGCATCACCTTCACTGGGAAGATTTTGTTAGGCTTTTGCTAGTCTGGTCGATGTACCGTAGATATCGCAGGAGAGCTCCCATGCCTCCACAGGCTTAATGGAAGTGGCATTTAATGCTGGATCAACAGGAAGTTCACGCGCATTAGTTTGAAATACCATTTGAGAAAGAAATTGGGAGGAAGAGTTTGTCAGACAGCTGTAATTGCAGTGTTTATATGTATAAGTATGATATTCACATTTTTGGTGTCAAATTCAAGTATTAACATTTACGAGTAATCAGCTGTGAAATGATCCTAACCTTGCCTTACCATCAATTTATGTGTGCGCTTGTACAAAAAAACCAGCTCTGAGTCATTTCACATGGCTCTCGCCCAGAGAGGGTGTTTACTCAGTCGTGTGGAAATCGTGTCATGTTTCTGTTTTAGTACAGAGAACCTCTTGTCAAGTGACCTAAAAGCTGACCTGAGGTTTATTCTTGACTTTAGAAAAGAGTAGTTTTTGGAAACAGTCTCACCACAAGCTGTTCCTTTCATCAGTCCTGACAATCTTTGTTTGTATTGCCAACTCTTAAGCAATGACTCTCAATTAATGCTGTTGTAATGTTTACAAGATAATTTAATTTGGACACTTTGCTAATCGCTGCATGTCTTTCTTAATGACAGGATTAACTGAAGAAAGGACAGGGTACTGTAAACGTTCTGAGGCTTCACTGTAATGTCACTGTAGTCACAAACTGTGTGGTCAGTGTTACTATTTTTTTTCTCTGACATCCTCTCTGCTTTTCCCTCTCTCTCTTCTTGACTCCGACACTTTAAATGAATATTATAAACAAATATAAATAACACTGGTTATTAATTTAATGAGCAAATACGCAAAAGGATACTGTCTCCCTCATCCCTCTCAGTGCCTGAAACATTACCCTCACAGAGCTCAAGCTGACAGAGATTAATAAGTAGAAAAAAATGAGCAACATAATTGAGAGCAATTAACATGCCAAGCTGTCAGCTCATGTCTTTATGCAAAACCTGATGACTGAACAGTAGGATTGGGATTGAGTTTTCTGTGTTATATTAGTTAGAAGATATATTATGGAAATACTGGTGAGACCAGGGTGAGACCCAGATGAAAACGTTATGGCACAGATACAGTTATGGAAATACTTGATAATAAGGAGAAGAGAGATGAACACATGTTACAGCAAGAGTGGTCACACATTTCCGAAGGCAGTGCTGTCACATAGAGCATTTATACGCTTTATACCTCCTTCCACATAGGGTGATTTGTACTGCTTTGCCTTCAGGCCATTTTGATGATTTTTATGACTTATGACTTGCGACCTTATACAAATCACACCATATTAAAGAGCAGGAGCGTTACGTGTGATCTCACCATAATAGGTGAGACCTAATCTAAAACTCTGTCTAAATACACTGCTCAGAAAAAAGAAAATTAAATCAGTTAATCAAAGCAAGACAGTTAATCTTCTGGGATATTGATGTGGTCAGTTAAGTAGCAGAGGGGATTTTTAATCAGTTTCGGCTGCTTTGGCGTTAATGAAATTAACATCAGGTGCACTAGAGGGGCAACAATGAGACAACCCCCAAAACAGGAATTGTTTACAGGTGGAGGTCATTGACTTTTTTTCCTTCCTCATCTTTTCTGACTGTTTTTTTCTTTTTTCTTTTTTTTTTTTGTAGTTTTGTGTTTGGCTAGGGTCAGTGTCACAGACTAGACAACAGCACCCTGACTGCCATTAGGTATTGGGAGGAAATCCTTCGATCCATGTCGCATGAGTATGCAGACAGTTCCTGGAGGATGAAGGAATTGATACCATTGACTGGGCCCCGTGCTCGCCTGACCAAAATCCAATAGAACTCTTCTGGGACATTATGTTTCAGTCCATCCGAAGCTGCGCCTCAGACATCCCAGTGATGCCCTGGTCCAGATCTAGGAGGAGATTCCCCAGGTCACCATTCATCTTCTCATCAGGAGAATGCTCCGATGTTGTCAAGCATGCATACAAGCACGTGGTGGCCATGCAAACTACTGATTACCATTTTGAGTTGCTGCAGTGAAATTTCAGGAAAATGGAATAGCCTGCTGCATTACTTTTTTATTTTGATTTTCAAGATGTCTTTGAATTCAGCCATCTGTTCCATCAAATAATATGGCATCCTGCATCCTTTTGTTTCCAACACATTGCCCAGTCCACATTAGTATCGATATCCAGCATGATTTTTTCCCCATTAAGATATGATGAAAATATATTGCATATATTATATATTATTGTGTATATTATTTTTAGTGTAATCAAATGTGGAATGAATTTTGCATAAGAAACTATAGATGCTTAATGTTTTATGTGAAAGGAATTGTGAATGTGTGATCCAAATAATAAGTACTCTAGATATTCTCTGGTTTATAGCACTCTATCTAAGCCAAATAAAAGTGTCAGACTTGTGTGGTCGCGTGTAGTTTATCTCCATTAGTTTTTAATAGAGTCTGATTGATCAGTTGGCCTGATGTTGGCTATTTGCTGATCTCTCAGTATCAACATTTATAATATCAACATTTTATAACATCAAAAAGCAAAGTCAGTCAGAGTGTGATGGAGCATATCGGATATCTGCATATCGGATTATAAAATCACCAAATATCAGAATTTGTCTTAAAAACAAAAAATATTTCCTGGGGTCCACAGTACAAGGCATCCAAACATGACACTACACTGAGTCAGCAAATAAATGAAAGATAGAAAAAAGATCAGTTTCTCCTTCTGGGAATCACAAATATCAGTTTGTGATTTCATGACTGTGTATTAGACTGTGATTGAAAAACTGACCAATAGTCATGTAGAGCCACCACCCACTTACTGTGAAGTGGCTCCATGGCATCTCTCGCTACCACACCTAAATGTAACAACAACAAAATTATGGTGGCGGTTTTCTGGCTATGATAAGCTAAACTGTGTATAGTGTTTGTGCTGCATGGATAACTGAACACTGAAAATGCTGTTACCGTGTATGTAACCACAGCACTTTATGTGATAACACAAATAACATTTATTGCTACCAGGTTACCTGTTGCAATGTTTTCCTTTTTGATGAATTGGCAATATTTTTTTATTTATTTTAACATTCATGTCAGATGCTTGTAGGGGAAATATTAAATTTTGAAACAATCTGGCTTTTGCTGACAGTGCCACGACTCAAGTTGAGGTTAGCACCTGTGTAACAAATGTAACTGTGTGCAACAGCTCCCTGGTCTTTATTGAAAAGCAGATTGTTACTTATTTATTTACTGCTCCGGACTGATCTCTCTGTGTTGGAAATAATTGATAATATAACTAAAAAGTCACCCTTGTTGTACCACATGCGTAAAAGTGAAGGTATGGATCCACTGAAGCTGCTGGGATTTAAATATCAAGCTCCTGTTAATGTTTTTCAAACCAGGTTTACAGGTTGCATTCAGTAGCAAGTGTCATTTTCCCTAACAGAAAGATCTGTGTGCGTCCAGCAGTTGAAGTACATAGACTGTTTATGTTCTACAGTTTTTATATATCAGTATTGTTGCTGAAACATCGAACAAGCTAATGTTCAGAATATTTAACTCAGTGTTTTGCATAAAGGATTTAAAGCTTTTCCTTATTTGGTGTGAGACTAGTTTGGGCTTGCGAGAGTGAAAATGAAGGTAAAAGTGTGTGTTGCACACCAGCTACCATGCATTAATTTACCCTATCTTCCGCCAAACACACCACAAAATCACACTGCTGCATCCCTGTAATTACTAGCTCATCTTGAACCTGCCAGTAGTAGGTCCATGCTGTTGCTCTACTTTCTGTTGTGCTATTCTGCATTATACCATGTAGGGAAAAGAACATACTGTTGGTATTTCTTTCTGGTATTTTGGGCATTACATTTCAGAAAAGCCAAATTGGGACAAATGCATTAAGCCATGTCAGTTTGGAAGAGAAACCTGTAAGAAAAGTAGTTCACCCTGTTGAGCTGGAAGTATTCTGAAAGGCATCTACTTCTATTATAAAAAACCCTTTCATTACTGCTACCTGACAGATAACCTAAAAAAAATCCAGTTAGCCAGTTATTCTAAAGCTTCATTTTGTGTGTTTGCTTAGTATGGTATATTGTTTGGAGTTCTTTCTCACATGTAGCACGGAGCAGGAGACTTAAAACAAGTTCTTACTGGTGTCAATACTCTGTTGCCCCTCATTCGCTGGGAATTCTTCAGACAGTTACCTGTTTTCTCACAGGTGTAACAGGTCATTTTGGCAGATTAAAACAAACAGATATTACACTCAACTGTCAGTTAAACAACAAAAAGGCAAAAGGTTCTGACCTTTCTCCTCTACACATTACGTTACAGGCTCACATAGACACTGTTCTGCCACAGCAATAAAACTACTGACAGGTAAAGTTTTACTTTTCATTTATTCTTTATTATAACTTAGTACCATGCAGTGTTCCACGAGGGAAAAATTGGATCCTTTATGTGAATGTTACGGCCTAAAAATTGTTGCAGACCAAGCACACCTCCGTGGCAACAGTCCAATCTGCAGTCTGATTGAGCATCCACAGGATGGGACAGAACCTGGCCTCACCAAGTACCCAGAGAATCCACTGCTAAAGTCCCACTCCCAGACACCACCATAAACCCCGAGAGGTCCCGCAGCAATAGACGGAGCTGTTTTTCATGGCATGAAAGGGATCTATGCAATGTAAGGTGGATGGTTTTAAAGTTGTGTCTGTTACGTATATATATCCATTCCCTGGGATTTCCTAGAAGGAGCTGAAGGAACTGGATGAGAATAACTGAGCTTCTTTGCTTAGACTGCTGCCTCTGTGACCCGATTTTGACTAAGCTGCATCTGATCATGACTCGACATGTGTCACACAGGTTGCTGCACGTTTCCAATGGACTCATGCAGTTATATCAGCCCAATGATTCAAACTCCATCAAACTCTAATAAATAAATAATTTGATTAATTAAATAAATGCAGAATAGACATGCAAACTCTTTTAAGACTGAAGATTGTCGTCTCCTTTTGTTCTGCTTTTAATTCTGTGGTCGAGCAGTGACGTGGGTCAAACATGAATGGATCCCATGTACATAATAACTATGTGGAGCAAACATTTCATGTTTAAGGGACTGGGGAGGGTGTATGCACTGTATGTGTAGAGAATAGGCCAGTATAGTATAGTAGTTTTTTTTTTCCTTTTTGGTTTACTTCAGTAGGTTTAAGATCACTTTTTTACATATTTATTTATGTAGCATATCCAGAAATTATGGCTTTCATTCTCGTTTTCCAGGTATCTTTAAATACCTTCTTCCAAAACAGACACACACTCCTTTCTGTCTCTTTCTCTGTTTATGACAAGGAATAGTATATCCTTCCTTTCTCTGCCTTTGTCGTGAGTTTTTATTATTATCATTAGTAGCAGTAGTAGTTGCAGTTTGTCAGCATGGTTGACGTAAAGTTTCTACTCAGTGTTTCTGCTCTTCATTGTGCACTTGAAAGAAGTGCAGCCCTCGCTTTTGATTGTTCGACCCTTCATTAAAACGGCACTACTTGATGATGTAAGTAAAAGAGGGATGCTTGGCTGATCAGTCCTTTTTTAACTGTCTCAAGAATCACTTAAAGTATGTGAAAGCTCATACTTTTTAATAAGATGTGCCCAAGATTCTACCAAGCAGGATTTGCAAGACAGATAAATGAAACACCATCTTCTGCGTGTGTGTATGTGTCTGTGTGCGCATATAAAGTGACATCACTGATGTCAGGGTGAGAAAAAGGGAGAAGGAATCAACTGAAAGAGAAATCCAGAGGAAAGAGACTTTTCTAATTAGGAGCTCCCAGAGCACCGGTTTCCTGTCTTAGGCTGATGATTTCTGCGAGGTGGAAAATGAAATCCCCAGAGAGAGTGGAACCGTGTCAACAGACAGCCTGTAAACTGGTGATCAGTGATTTAGAAGTGATGTTTTTTGGCAAGTGGATCAGGAAGGTAGGGAGAAGGAAGGGGTAAAAATATGACAGTTATAGCGGTGTTTAGCAAATGAAAGTTTGCAAAACAGTAAGGAAAAAAGAACGAAAGAAAGAAAACGTGCAGTGAATCCTGCTCTGACCTTTCTCTCTGTGATATTTTTTTCTCCTCTACACATTTCTCATGTGGGAGGCTCTCAGAGCCTGTAGGCTGCAAAATTATATTTAAAAAAAACATGGTTTCTCACATCTGCAGCATAGATACAATATTTTCATTTGTCATCTGTCCTTGAAGAGGAAAGAAAAATGAAATTATGTATGTGCACCTTTGCAGAATCTGGAGTAAAGTTTGAAGGACTTCTGGCACTCATTTTTCTTGTGTGCGGCTAAAGGCACTTATATTTGATTTAGAAAAATACAAATGATGCTAGATTATGTTTTCATCTGAAATAAAAAATAAATAAAAAAATCACATACTAGGGAAGTATTCGGGTATTCCTACTAGTGCACGTGTCAGCCTCGAGGCCTGGTAGCCACATCTGGCCCGCAATATGATTTTATGCGGCCTGCAAGATGATTTCATATAGCTATCATTAATGGCCCGCAGGTAAATAGGGCTCCCACCACTTACACAACAAATCCCACAATGCACTGCAATAGCTCCCACGCAGGCCAACGATGACACATTGATCAGTGATCAGCAGATGAAAACATCGGTCAGCACTTTTTACAGTGATATTTAAGCTGCCTGACCCAAAAATGGCCAAATAAAAAATGGAAAACAGGGAAGGCAAAGGACCTGATTGCTGACATCGGAGGTAAACCGTCTGTATATTTTCCTCGCCTGCAATGTGCGGGGAAAAGAGGGGAGTGGTGGGACAGATACGGGAAATGATGCGGAGTGCCACCTGCTCAGGTGAGCTGACAGTGCGTCACTGCGCCACAAACCAGGAAACGCTGCGCAGCGTCCTGAAGACAGAATGCGGCAACACTGAACTTTTCAAAGGTTTAAATCACTGGCATTTTCAGTCTTTTCTGGAGGAGATAGCGACGGCGATGGTGACGTGCCTTCTCACACAGGTGCCTGAGGAAATCTGTCAGTTCATGAAAAGTAAGGTAAAAGACTCAGCAGGTGTCTGTGTGAGTCGGCTTATCTCGGCGGCATAATGAACCATCTTAATGCGTTAAACTTGCAGCTTCAGGGACGGGACCGCGTAATTAGGCATGATTGCAAAAAAAATAAAAAAATGTGTTTCCTGCTGCAGTTTTTTGCTGAGAAACTGGACACACTGTTTTCCAACTGCGAAGCTCAGAAATTCACATCACAGTTTTTACCTGAGAAATTTGCAAATTTTCATCAGCTTGAAAATATATTCATTTTTCCTGATGTTATTTTTTAATAAATATAATTTAAAAAATATAATATAATTCAAATTCATATTGCTGACTAAAAGTATTATTTTTAATCCTGTTCGGCCTGCGACTCAGACTGTCTTCAATTTTGTCCGGTCCTATGATTGAGTTTGACACCCCTGCCCTAGTGAATGAAAACGTGAATTTCAGTCATTTAGCAGCTGTTGGAGGTTGCGAGGATTTGGGGTCTCAAAGGACTTGCTGACTGGTCTAGGCCTGTGTGATGGTGGCTTTTACTGTGAGTAAAAATTTTTTATCATAAAATACTGTGCCATGTTCTGACATCTTATAACCTGCTCACCAGAGCTCTGTGACTAAGGAGCAGAGCAACTATAGGACCAACTATACTCCTAGATTAAACAATTATATTTCTGTGCCACTAAAATGATACACTGAAGCACTTTCAGATGTATCACAGCTGATAGTTATGATTAGCACTGTATCAGTTAATGAATATAAACAAATGTCTTTTTATCTGACAACACTGTGGTTCTAAGGGAACCCTCATCACTATAGTGGTAAAAATAGACACATAGTCAGTGTTAGGGAACGATCATGTTCCCTAACAGCAGAACAGCAGTCTCGACCTTTTTCTTCACTTTGACCTCCTCTTGATGCAAACTCTAGCACCCTGACTGAATTTTAAAAATTAGGTTATCTGAGTATTTGCTGTTCCATTCTCTGCAAATGAATGAAGGAAAGTCATGTAGCCTTATTAGTTTCTCCTGCGTCGCAATTTTAAATTGCATCAGGTCCATTCATGGCTTTCCATTAGGTTTCTCTGCATCAAAAAATGTCAGCACATCATTTGCCATTTACTGAACAAGAGTATGTAAAATTAGGTCCCTGATATTTCTAACCACATTAATGCATCAGCACTACTTTTAGTATTACATTACCTGATGCCAAATAACACCAATACAATCGCCTGTGGTGCATCAAAGTAAGGAATATAACACTGCAAATTTCATGCCCTTCTGAAAAGTTTTCTGTAATGCATCAGTTCAGCAACTATTTAACAACAGTTCTGTATCAAGTTTAGATGTCCATCACTGCGGCTGGCTCACGAACTCAACTGTTCACATCTCACTTACTCTTCATCTGTCAGTGGTGTTCAGCAATGTACAGTGCCCTCAATATAGGATACTATAGGGATAAACCTCATATCTCTATGAAGGACTGGGATTTAAAGAGCACAGCCTGCATGTAAAGAGTGAGTATACAATGGATTAGTATTTGGTGAGGTGCTTTGCAGTGGCGTCACATTATTCTCAGTGCACTCCCTGTGGTTGTCTCCATTTCTCCTCATACATAAATAGCATAATGAAAAATATTATTGGGGGGAAAAACACCATGGAGCAGTCTGAATGTTATATCTAATCAGAAATCATCCTGCAGCGCCAGCTCTGATTTTGGGTGAGAGAAAACAGCCATTCATTTTGCTGCTGTATAGGTCGTTAGGATTAGAAGTCTAATGAAAATAATGATTTGATGAAATCCTGTTACTTTGGTGGGAAGGGTTTAGGGGTCTTTGAGTTTTTTGTGTTGTGGTCAATTTTTATACACAAATTAGAGCTCTTTCTGTACCAGTTTATATTAGAAATGTCTTTATTGATGAATTCATGTAAACCCCAAATCAGGCACCATGTGACAATTCAGAATTTAACTGAATATTATGGACATGTGGACATGTCTCAGACATTTTGTATTTTGTAAAAAAAAAAAATTCTGCCAGCATGAGCACAGCAGCATCAGAGACAAAGAGGTGACACTGTGCTGCCCCTCACAACTAAACTGTGTGTATTTAGATGTGTGTCCATTTATATTCCAAATTCATATTTATGTTATGGGTGAAAAAAATCCACCCATCAGAGGTATCAGAGGCATTTGAACAACATTATTTTATTTTTTTCCCAACTAAATGTCATCAGTTTTGTTTATTTATTTCATTTTTAAAAAATTGTGGTCGAGGGCACATTTTTTCTTTGTTTTAAATTTTGAACTAATGACACATTGTTGTCAAAATTAGTAGGTTATTAGTAAAAAAAAAACCTGTGCCACAAACATGTACACCAGATGATGGGTAGAGTGAAATGTTGACAGCCTGCTGCTCAGATCCTGTTCCTCTTCCTCTGTCAGGTGCCCCACTGAGTCAGTCAATCAACAGGACAGTCAGGCAGAGCTTGTTAGCTCTGCTCTATTAGGCTGATTCACAACACGCTCTATTAAAGCTCCTTTTCAGTGACGTTGCGTACGAACCAGAGCGCGTGTGAGAGGTACAAGATGAGATGTTACAGAACATCTTGTCACTTTTTGCCGTGTCATGTCATGGTATATTACATTGGTATATTTAGTCTTTTCCCGGTTGCTTTAGTTTTATTCCTCTCTCAGTGTTCCCTCCTCTCGTGTCAAGTTCCTTGTATTAAGTTCATTATGTCTGTGTTTTCTCTGTTTAGTTACCTTATGTTCTGCTTTTTTTGGGGGTTCAGTTACATTTTATCTATAGAATACTAAATCACAACAGTCGCCTCAAGTTTGTGTTCCTTGTGCCCTGAGTTTTGCTTCCTGTGTCTTGTCTCTTGATATTCTGTTCACCTGTGTTTCATCCTCCCCTCGTCTTTAGTACCACTTTGGTTTTTGTGTTTGCTTTTGGATTCCCTTCTTCCAGTCGAATAAAAGACTCCCTGTTTGCTTCTACACGATCACCTTTTTCCACACATTAGCAAACTTTACTCGCCTGAAACAGGCTGCACAGCATTGCCTGCTCCTGGATTCTCGCCGGGTAAATATATGTTAGGTCACTTGGTGAGTCCACATATATTTAGTAATGTAAACACTAACATGCCACGCTATGCCCCCAGCAAGGACATATGTCATCTTGGCTGTCAACGTCTGATCTGATCAGTAAGTGTAAACAGCCTGCAGTTACATTCTTTGTTTTCGTATGTTGATCCAAAGACAGAACAGATATGCACACAATGCTGGAGAAATTTATTAGCTGCTGATTACATTTATATTTGATAAATCTTTAAAAAATAATGGAAGACATCGATAAATATATTGATGCCTTACAGTATTTTGCTTGTAGTAGAAGCAAAATCTTGCCCAACATTAGAACGGTGCGCTTTAAAAACTAGCTACAGTGGTGGCCATCAGTCACTTGCTGTAGGAAGGCACATTGAAAAGTTGTGGTGTAGAGCTCAGGGTTACCACCACCACCTCTACTACATTTTCAGTGTGACTGCAAGCCAGAGGGAAAACCGTGTCACGGAGAGGTCTGTGATTTTAATGAGGCACGGGGTAATTTTACTCAGCAACTATAGCTCATTCTGACTGCTGGGTGAGTGACTAATGTTATTAGCGAAACACAAAGGAGCCAGTGCTTATTCGTATCGTTTTCACGCTGAGAGCACACGACATAGAGTGTTTTGTTGGAGGTTTAGAATTTCTGGTGTGTTTGTGTGTGCTTGTGTTGGGTCTCAACACCTGTCTGTCCTAATGCTGTTAATTAAGAAGAAATAACACTAATTAGGATATGCCCCCCCCCCCCCAACCCAAAAAACCAAAACCACCCCACAACACACCCACAAACCACCCCCCCCCAGGGTAAAAAAGCTC
>VUQK01015111.1:16808-29164 GCA_015106715.1 Bujurquina vittata
CAATTCTGTTTATTAAAAAAAAAAAAAACAAATTAGGAAAAGCCCCCCCCCCCCAACACACAAACACACACACACACACACACACACGCACACACACACACGTCTCCTGAGGTTAAAGAGCTAATCTGTGTTCATAAACTGCTTTCTGCATCTGTACTGCCGATCACAATTTTCGGATCTGCTCTTCAACTCAAATTTCCTGTTGGCACTAATTGTTTGCTGATGGTGAAATGATGATGATGATTCTCGCTATAAAATATATATTAAAGACATATTTTATCTACAAATTTACTAATTGCGCAATTCAAGCCACTAGGAGTAATGAGCTCAACCTCTTAACAACCAAAAAACCTAATTAAGAAAAACAACAAAAAAACAACAAATCTTCCAAAAGTTATTTGAGCACAGAAGCTGTTTAGATCTTATGTTTGCAAGTAGCAAACAAATTTAGAAGAAAGCGAGCTTAAAGGGAGGGTGGCCTTTATGGGAGCTGCACAAATGCCCAATATGCTATAGCATGAGGATTATTTTGAGCTGTGGATTATGCAAAACTACTTGTGTGGAGTGCAAGAATGAAATTGTGGAAATGAGTATATATCATCTTCAAACCATCATTTCGTATTGTTTGTATCTTTGCAATAAAAAAGGTTTGCATGCCCTTAAGCAATCCTTGATATTACTTCATTTTAATAGTATCTCCGGGGCTTGTCCGTTCGTGCTGAAAGATCCATCTGCATCAAGGGCACTGTTATCATGCAATAGGGGACATGTCATCTCCAAATGTTGTCATTGCCCTTGATGCAGAGTAATACAGGAACACTTTTGCATTTGGGAAAAATTCACTCAAGTTGCTGTTTTCAGTGTAGGCACTGCAGCCATCAAGGTAAACGGCAAAGAAAGGGGAGGTTTTTAACAGTACTTCCAGTGCCTTTTCTCTTTCTTGAGTTTCAAGTGATTTTCTTTTCAACTTGATGCTTGCTACGTGACCATGGCAAAGGGGGGGCTGAAAAACTGATCCTTGGCTTTGATTTTACTTGTGTTAGAGTTAAATGAATAATTTAGTTTTTCACCAGCAGAGAAAAGACATAAATGAAGAGCAACACAAGGAGCAACACTAAAGTTTGAAAGTAGTAAATATCAAACCTTGCTGTGGTGTGTTAAGTTAATCATTCCCCCTGTCCACCATGTCTCATTGCAGTTGTCTGCGATGTGTTGCCTGAAGTTGGGTTTGGTCTCAAAGACCATATCGAGGCTGTATTTGATGTAGTGGGCTGTGTCGTTAGGTAATCAATTGCTTAAATGTAAAGACACGGGAGTTCCTGTGTGGTTAAATCTATGCAGGTCAAACCACAGCTCAAGACCTCTGTAATATGAATACTGCTAATGCTGCGTACGCACTGGAAGCAATTCGCTCATTGCACATCACTTTGAAGCTGACAGCTGGTCACTCGCAGTTGCTCCATTTGTATGTCAGTCAACGGTATTCTTCACTCTCATTAATAGTGGCTTCAGTCAGTCGCCCAGAAGTTGAGGTAAGCTTACTTTCGGTCCCACCCACTCTCCGTGCCAGCTTGATGTCATTCACCTTCTATGGTCTCTGGTCAGAACATTGCTGTGAATTGCTTGCGGTATGCATGTAGCTCAAGAGGCTTGATAGTGGATCAGTGTTGACGTGGTTAACGTAGCTTTTTCTTGCTGTAACTCTTGAAAAAAGAATGCAGCTGGACTTCTTTAGGTTAGTGAAGACATTCTGCCTCTCATCTAAGAGGCCTCTTTAGTTCTAATAAATGGGTGCGTGTGTCCAAAACTTTTGACTAGTACTGTAGTATAGCAGGACATGGGGAGGGTTATATTTTCTAGGGGTTAAAACAAGCTAGATGGAGAGCGGTGGAGGCTCTCTGCTTGTCTTCTTCCCTGAATGTGACGATCCCTGGCCCCTCTGTTTCACAGAATCATCTTTGTCTGGCTTGTAGCTCTCTTCCCCTTTACACCTCCATCTTCAGCTCATTCTCCAAACACCTACTCATGTAATTTTGCCTCTCCTTTTAAAAATGGTCTCTTCACAATTCTCATCTGTCTGGCTCTCCCTCTGTGCCCATTTTCTGTCACTACTGAAGCTCATCTCCCTATCTCCCAATATACTGGGAACAAAAAAAAAGACCATCCTAGGTCACTTGAGGAACAGTTTTTTAACAATTACATGAATTGCTCATTAGAAAGACTCAGTGGCTGTGGAGTCAATCTTATCTTCTGCTTTTGAGTGATTAGAATGGGGGGAATTAAAGTGTGCTGAACCATTAAGGCAGTTTTGGGTTTTTTAAATTAGCTGGTTGGTTCATTAAGACGTCTTACCAAGAGGAGCAATTACAAAAAGAACTGTCATTTGCAGAGGCAAGAGCGATAACTCGTAAAGATTAGCAAGACTGGAAAGATTATTTGAAAGCATCAGGTAAAGAGATGGGCTCTGATTAGCATGATTCATGTGCATTATCCAGTGCCTTCATTATAGTTTGCAATAATTTTACAGACTTAAAAGGTAGTCAGATACCAGCACTGCTTTTAAAGTAAGGTTGTGTAATGTTATTACATAATATGTTTAAAATAATGTTCTAACAGTGAGTTTAAAGCAGAGGCAGGGTGTGATTTGTGGGAAAAAAATCAGACAGGATGATATTTTTTTTTAAAATATTTCAAGAACCGCAGTGTGCCTTTACTATGAAGCCTGTTAGGCTATTTATTATTTAGTGCTGCTGTCAGTGTTATGTAGAATAATTATGAATTTAAAACAAAATTCAGAGCTTAAATTTAACCATTGCATTTGCAAAAATATTAAACTTAGGGTTGTGGGGGAGCTGTTCTGTCAAATGGTTGTAGGAATATTTTAAGCTCTTTAATTAAAATTAAATGAATTAATTTGAACAATATGCTCAGTCTCATGTTTTGTCCTTTCGTCTTGATGATACAGGCTATTTAATCAAACATAATGCAAAAGCTATTTTATTATACTAAAACTACGGCCCGTGGGCCAAACTCGGGTTTTATATGTCTTGTCCATAGATGTTATTTTTAGCCTACCGGCACAAGAAATGAATACAACTCAGTGAGATCTGCCGGAGTGGGCAGCAGAAGTTGCAATTTGTAGCTTTTATGCTTTTATATGCATCTTTCATTCTTTTAAATAATGTCATCGGGAACTTTTGGCCCTCAGACACTACCACATTGTCAAGTCTGGCACCTCCTTGATAAACGTTTGTACACCCCTGTACTAGAATAAACCCCTTTACATACAGTAGCACCATTTGAGCAGAGGTCCCACTTAAATATGATATTATCCCAGCTGCGCAAAGAGCAGCAAACCAAATAAATCAATAAAAAAAACATAGGGTGACATAGTTTGAATCTGTGAATATCTTTCTAGCTTAGCACAACACTCAAACAAACTCTTGTGGAGGGGGTCATCTGTGGCATGTCAGTCTTCTTTACCCACATCTCTGCAAAACATCTCTCAGCATCATGGGTCACAAGTTCAAACTCATGATTCATGCAGTGAGTGATGGTCAGGCTTGGGTTGCGTGTGGCAGCTGCTCCGTATTAGCCCATTATGGAAGGTATGCCATCAGTTGCAATTCCAATGACCTGGAAACATAGCATTTCTTCAGAGAGGCCCTGTACATAAAGGCTTTCTAGCAGGATGCTACAGATAACAATCCCAGCACATTAATGCGGTTAAGCAGGTTTAATAATAAGTTTGTAAAATGTTAACAAACTTATTATTATTATGTATGAAAAAGTGATGACCTACTTTTTTGTGAAAACTCTGTTATATGTAGTTCGGTTGTGCGCTGACTGCTGCAGTTACACTATAGAGTGCGTTTGTGTTAATATTTATATCGTCTCAGCCTGAATCAAGTTGCTGTTGCAAGAGTGACAGAAGCTAGACTCTTGCTAGAGCTGCAGTTGAAAAGCTTGACATCCGCAATCAAAGAATATAGTTTAATTAAAGCCAAATGTATTGTATGTGATGTGGTAGTGATTGTTTCTGCATAGGAACCTTCCCTGTTTCTAAAATGTATCCATGACATGACTGCAGTAAAGCAGGGGCCTAATTAGTCATAACATATAAAAACATCTGTGTGGGTGTATAGATTACAAAAATAAATTTTAACAATGAGGTAAACAAAAACAACAACTTGCATTTAAGCTTAAAAATATGCAGCTGCATGCATCACAGTACAGTAATACACATTGCTTGAGAAATATTCACATATTGGCTGACCGTGTAAAGATTTCACGTAAAACGTCAACATTGTGCATCGATTTTAAAGCGCTTAAAATCTTTGTTAGACCAGCTGTCATAAAAACAAGATTTTAGACAACATATTAAACATGGATACCAATAATTATATTTCAACATTAAAAATATAATTTTGATTAAAGCGCTTGCACATGTTGGGGGATTAACTATTTCAGAACCATAAAAATTGATTTGGGTAATTACCAATACTGGTAAATTAGAGTGGCTGTGGCATAAACCTTACATTGGGTGGTGGTCTAAAAATTTGTTTGGCACTGTGTATATCTCTGAGGTTTCTGGTAAGATGTAATAATCCTGTTCATTTCATCCCTCTTTACCCAATTTGATGATTTTTAATTGGTTTCCATGATTGAAACACTGTAAAGTGAGCTTTCAAAAGTACTTGATAACTAGAAATAAATGTTATTATGGTAGCTACTCCTGTTTGCACTGACAATGCAGATCTAATTGCTCTTAAACTAGCAAAGCAAAGCAACAATCAAACAGACTAACAGCTTTTTGTTTTGTTTTGTTTTTTATTGTCATGGGAAGAATATCTTACACATTATTACATGCTGGTGTTACTGTGCTGATGCATGTCACTCGGAGGAGCAATACTGAAGAACGTCTGTTTTCCTTTGACTGCTTTGCTGTATTTTTCTCCTACAAATGCAAGCCAGAATCCTAAACTGAATACTAGTGCATAGGGACCATGTGTATTTGTGTACTTTTGTGAGAGGCGCAAACAATGAAAGAGTGGGTTTTTAAAAATGTCAGTTAATGTCGGGTTACTCCCAATGATGCACAGATTGCTATAAATGGATTTTTCTCCTAGAACTGTCTCCAGAAAACACACATAATAACCATTATTTATATCTGCCTTTTCCAGGTTTGCATGCGAAGCTGCTGTGTCCGGACAGCACGAGAGAAACTTAAGGAAAGATGAGAAAGAGCAGGAGTGTTCTCACAGTGTCTCCCAACAATGTAAGTCAGCATGTCCCCAAAATATCTCAAAAGGTACACAATAATTTGTATATAACACACATACCAGATATTTATCAAACAGCTCGTGACAGCTTGTGTCACTGCAGGGTTCACCTTGAGAGAAGAATGAGCTATCATCGCTGTCCAGGTTACTGTAATTGTTGGGTTTTGTGACAGAGTCACGAATCCCACATAAAATGTTCTTCCATTTAATTTCAATGAAGGAAAAATGAACACAAACACTGATGAGCAGACAGAAAAAAAGTATCAGAGACAGCAGCAGCGCTATTTTGGAAGAGTAAAGCTCATGAGCCACTGAGACGGCAAATTACTCAATCTTCACATTTTAAGTACCTGAGTTTCCATGTGGTTGAGACAGGACTAAGGATGTGTGATGTTACACTTGGTTCATATTGCTTTCAACTTCTCCGCTCTGTGTCACTTTCCCTGTGTTTTGGCAGCTTTTCTCTGCTTTGCCTACTCTTTCTCCTGTCTCTCTTTTGTTAGCTCTGTAAATTGTGTTGCGCGCTCCTCTCTTCTCTAGTTTCTGACTTTGATTTTTTTTCCATCTTCTCAGTTCGTTCAGGCTCACAGGCTTGTAAACTGATGTGTAAATCTCAGAGGTAGTAATATATTAGCAGGAGTGTGGCCTTTCACATCTCAGTACAACACATCCTGCAAATACTACAGTTGCTAATAAACTGTTTCACTGACTTAAATATATGGATGCAGACCCCCAAACATGTCAACAAAGGAGCATCAAGAGAAAGCCCGAGCTTCAAAAGCTCTTCCTTTCTCCGGTCGACTACAGTCCATTTGCATTAGAACCAAATGTAAATTGTGTTTGAAAATCAGTAGCATTTACTTGTGGGACCCAGTCCTGGGACAGCACATGATCAGCACCTTTGCAATTATGCAGTACACTCACACGGTATATAGACAGGCTCACTTTGTGGCTGTGGGTGTTTTTTGCTGAAACAGTTCATCGCTGAAGGTGTGGGTGTGCATTACTCAGTCTCTCTTCGTCTTTATCTTTTGCTCTCCGTGTTAGTTTGAAAATTGTGTGCTTTACTGCTTTATCCGAATATGTTCTTTTTCTCACTCTGATACTTTGCCTCTCTGTGTTTTTCACTTTCTCACTCTCTCCCTTTTCTTGAGGATGAGTTCTTATTAGGCTTTCAATGGACTACACTCAGGAACACCGCGTGGGGAGAACGGTGGGGGAAAGGGAGTCTGGGTGTCTAAATATTTAATAATATTAGTGGTATTACTCAAACGGAGGAGAAATGTGAAAATGAAGAGCAAATGAAATGGGTGTCGGCTTATTTTTAAAATATTTGTTCTGTGCTAATGAAAACTGGACATTCTGTAATAATAGTCCGCTGCATTTGAAATCACAGTGTCCATCTTTTAGCCTCAGACAGATTAACATTGTTGGGATGCTGCGCTTTGCAGCCACAGCACGCGGTCCACCCATTCCCATAAACATTGATGTTTCTCACATGACATCATGCAGACATTGCTAAGCGCTTTCACCCATATTGGATATGATACAAACACTGGTTGCTACGGAAAGATGTGTATTCCACGACCAGTTGCCACAGTGGTTCCTGGAGATTTAAGGCTGTCAGTAAATTCAATCAGTTGCAAAGACAGTGTTGCCACAAAACCCTCCTAGTGGCTGGTTGCTTGCAGGTTGATTTGATTGCCTGTAGTTTTTTATGTTTGTTCACAAACACCTGCTAACTATTAGCCCATTGGTAGTAAAACTTGAAAAAGTGCAATGCAAACTGGAAATTAAGATTTTTTTGCCTCAAAGGTTTTCCTGAATCAAAGAAGTAGTGTATGTTTAGGTAGGACACTTTCACTGGATTTTAAGCTTTTGCCAAAGGGATTTGATTTAACTGGTGATGTTTAGCTGGGATTTTACTGGACTGGTGTAAGTGTGAGTAAATATGCCAGTGTGCGTGTTTGTGTTAATGACTTGTCTCATCACCAAGCTGGAGATTGGACTGGATATTTAAGTACAGTGAAGCTGGATGAGAGTTGATTAGGTTTGTGCAGGGACTATGTTTGTGTGTGATTGGACTCTGGCGTGCTGACGGCTGGACAATTTAAATAATATCTCTAAGTCCCGTAGACCTAATGACCTCATTCCCATGCAGATCACAGCTAACCAGTTGGGATCTGATCTCTCTATTTGTCTGTGGATTGGCTCCAGTGCTTGTCGCAGTGAGCACGCTGCCATTTGTGTTATGCACACACACTTAAAGGAGCTGCGAGCGTTTAGCCAACCTTTTGCTCCTTCAATAAGAGTCTGTTTTCCAAGGTTTACAAGAAAGTGTGCCTGGGCACACATCTCCCTCATCAAGTCCTTCCACACTGTAATATATCCATTTGAGGTTATAGCTACAATTTAACCTTTGAACCACATCATCTTGTCATTAATTGAGTAAATATTTATTTAGCTCAGATTCAAAGTTTTGCTAAAACAAGCTGTATTTTATTCTATAAGATCTAAAAATAAATTCTCAATATCTTAATGTGTTCCTTAATGTTATTGGAGGGCTAATTTTATTTAACGTTAACTGCCGTGGGCAGCATTAACGCAGCATGTTCTGTCATGGTGGGAGAAACGGAGCGAACATGCACACTCTGGGCCCTGTTCAAACCCAGGATTCTTGGTGTGTAGCGACACTGCTACTGAGTCAGTGGTTAGCACAATAAGCAGAATTCATTTACTGCTTATTGTGAATGGCTCTGAGGTCCTGTCCACAGGTACTCAGGTATTTTGGTAAATGCATTTCATCCACATTTAAACTGAGTTTTAGGTCACTGATGGAAGACTCCTTCCTGGGTGAAGATTTTTCAGAAACTTGGTTTCTGTGTTTACAGGTCGAGAAGGACAATGAGGATTTTAATGCCTTATAATGTCAAATGAGTGCACTTTTATCCCCTTTATTGCTGTCAGACTCTGTGCTGTATTTTATTGTTTGGAGGATTTTGATTGGCTAACATTTCTAAACAGTTAGGGTTATAATGTTACCTGTTGCACTGGCATGCTCTTGCTCTTGATGGCGCTAGACTTGTGTTGTTTTGTAGCCTGAACCTGATAAATGATTTGATTTGCTGGGACTCTGTCCTCCACAGAGAAAGAAACGCACTGGTTTCTTGTTGAAGTTTCCACAGTGAACGAAGGACAGACCTGTCGATCTTATAATCCAACCTTGTTTAGAAAGTTATTGATCATATTACCTGTTCTCGTAACTGAGTTTGCTTCTTCGCCTAAACATAACCAAACCTTAATCATAGCGGTGGAAAGCCAGAAAACATGAATGACTCACGTTTCATTCATTAGTCACGAGCTTAATGCTTTCAGAGAGCACTGACAAACAATGTTACCGTGGTGAGTGTTGTGCTAGATCAGAAAAATCTCATATGGATAGATTTTGAAATGCAATAACAAATTATGTAGCTTATGGTAATGTTTGTTTGGAAGACCTATTTTTATCAGCCCTCTCCCATTTCCCTTTTTCTGACCCTTAACCTCTCTTGCTGCCTCTCTCCCCCTGTCACCATTTCACATTTTTTTCTGCCTCCATCTCTTCTCCTCTCATTATGCAGAACTTGCGCTCCCTCCCGCTCTGGCTATCGATCTTGTATTTACGTGGAGCACGGGTGAAACTGAACAGCTGTTCATTCTCCAATTACAGAGCCTGAAAGTGGACGATTGAATTTTTGCCAGCAACGGTTCACTGTTTTCTTCCTCTCTCTTCTTCCTGGCCTGCTCTTGTTTACGCCTCTCTCACAGCAGTTTCTCTCTCAGTCTTAACATACTGTACGCTAATCTCCTTCCACCCTCTTTCTTTCTCTTTTGTGTGTGGTCAGGAGGAGTGATGCTTGTTACCACAGCAACAATAAGTCTTCTCCCGCCACCCCTTCGGATTATGTGTAGTGTGACCTCTTGCACTTTGCCATCCAGTTGCTCACGAGGCATTGTCTTGGGCTCACACGTTGTCAGTCTCTGGATATACTCCTGTTAGTTTTGTTATATTGCACTGAGTTATAGTGATAATAATTATAGCCAACACAGTCACACGATAACTCTGAATTAGCTCATAGAACTCATTTTTAATATGAGCCACCTTGAATTATCTGACTTTTCCTGTAAGATGCAAACAGGAAATTGCTCTGTTTGAGAGGGTGGCGGGGTGTACGGAGGACGTTTCCTCATAAACAGACGGAGAGATTCCAGGTGGATTGCAGTTTATTTCTCATTCTTTGTTACATCTCCTCGACTTGTTTCTCCCAGAAATTGTCCGTCAATGCATACTGAATAAATGAAGCTGAAATCACTTTAAAAAATGGCCTTCAGCAAATTATACGCGGCATGTTTTTTTGTGTTCACACTCCGACAAGCTAAATTTATCAAACGTCACCCATTTTTCTATTGCGAGGGAAAGTAGACAATTTATCTTATCTCTCGTCTGAGACACAGGGATCAGGCTATTTCACAGTGATAAAGAAAAGATGAAGATAAAAGAAAGAAAGAAGGGATAATAATTCACCAAACAGTTTTATTAATATCCAGTCCCTCTGTCAACCTCAGTGGACATTTTTTAATCACTTTTATCTGCCTATAAATTGAAGTGAATGGAGTTATTAGCCCTAGAAAGGCCTTTTATTCAAAGAAAAAAAATATCTGTGTTGTTCCAATAAAATGTGAAATGCATTTTTTCCAATTTAAAGTCATTATATATATTTTTCATTTTGAATCTGCTGAATCATGCAAGATTGCAAGTCTGAAGAATAAACTAATGCAGCAGAAATAGAAACACAGACTTATAGACTCTTGTATCAATCTGAAGCTGCAGACCGTGCGTCTTTCGCTGTATGCTTGGATTTGTTTGTATGCACAGGTGGGTTTTTCTCCTTATGTTCATACAAAAAAGCACATTGCAAGATGCACGTGCATATTGCTAGACGCTTTGCTCAGCTGCGTTTTAGAGAATACTAATCAATCTCTTTCAGTTGCTCTCCCAGTGCCTCCCAGTCATCTTATTTTCTTTCTCTTTAGCTGTCCCTCTCCTTGCCTTCTTTATGCCTGACTCACCCTTCTCTATGAGCCTGTTCTTACCTAAGCTGTTCCTGTCCTTCTTGATGTTATCCTCTCACTTATTTTACTCTCTGTTAGACCTCTTCCCTCCTATTCCTTATCAACATCCTTCCCTCTCTTCCCTTCCTAACTCTCTGTACTGCCTCCTTTGTAACTGATGGGAAGCAGGTGTGTTTTCTCACCTTATCTCTTCATTTTTTTTTTCTGTCTTGTTTTGTTGACTTGAGCATGGAGCGAGTTTCAGTGTCGGTGGGGGCGAATGACAAATGGGAAGAATGCCAAGGATATCCTGTTATGCATTATGTTTAAAGTCTCATAAAACCCACAAGTAACACATGCACATGTTTTGAGAAGGCAATTATGTGAAGCACAAACGTTTTGCCTACTTAGCTGAAAGAGTAAGCAAGAGGTTTCTTCAAGGGCACTAATTAGTAAAAGTATTTCAAATTTTTGTTCCACAGAACAAACTTCTCTTAGACGAAGTTTCAGAACTTTAACTGGGCTGGAAATATAATTACATTTAATTAAAAGTATGAAAAAATAAAACACATAAAGCACACGTAGTGTCTTCTATAATGTTTGGGAGCACCACCACAGTGGATTGTAAATCAAACAATCACTATATGACTTTCAGCTTTAATTCAAGGGGTTTTAGAAAAAAACTTGGCATGAGCTTTTTAAGAATTACAGCCATTTTTATGCATAGCCCCCCATTTTCAGAGGTTCACAATTAATGGGACAAAAAAATTTAATTTAAGAATTTATAAAGGCTCTTTTTAATACTTGGATAAAAAAACTTTGAACCAATGTCTGCTGGGTTGAGATCAGGTGACTGACTTGGCCGCTGAAGAATATCTCATTGCCTTGAAAAAGTCTTGTTGCTTTGTAAGGTTGGGTCATTATGTATTTGCAATGTGAAGTGCTATCTGATGAGTTTCACAGCATACAGCCCTGTACACTTCACAATTCATCCCACCGCTTCGATCAGAAGTCACATCATCAATAAAACACTAGCAGCCTGGTTCCACTGGCAGCCATATATGCTCATACTGTAACACTGACTCAACCATGTTAGACAGATAATGTGATATGCTTTGGCTCACGAGCTGTTTCGCTCCTTCTCTTCGCATCATGCTACTACAAGTTCATCTTGGTGTCCTCTGTCCATTTTTTTCAGAGCTGTGTTGGTTCTTCTAGATGTTTTGAACGTTGTTGTAAACCTTCTGTATTTCTATTCATGAAGGCCTTTTTTTATTGTACACTTTGACAGTGATACAGTACACCTGCTTCCACAGCTTGGTTAGATAAGCTGTTTTTACCATTACCATGTAAATAATTCCGTTATCATACACTTTAATTGTCTTTTTATGGTCTTTCAGGCCTTTTGGTGTTGATGAGATGATCAGTACATTCCATCTTTTTAATAATGCCCCAGATTGTTGATTTCTAAAGTTTTTGCTGTCTCTCATTTCAGCCTAATGATGGCCTCCCCCACTTGTCCCAACATCTCTTTGTGCCTCATATGGAAAGTGACATTAAAATTGCAATGAAAAGCTATAAAATTCAAATTCAAGACATTGAATCAATTTCAGATATTATGTCTTCTTCATTTATCATTAAATAACAAGGGAGCAGGCCTCACCTGGCCATGAAACTGCTTGTTAGTCAATTGTCCCATTAATTGCGAGCCTAATTATTTGATTGTTTGATTTACACTCACTGTGGTGGTGTACAGAGGAAAATCTACAAAAAATTTGTCCGAAACATTATGGAGGTACGTATTTCAGTAAAGAGAGCTATTTATTGATTATATTGTATTGAGCTATTTGGCAATTAGACTCCAATTACCCATCATAGCAGAACAGAATCCCAGGAGTGATAGGCATTAGGACAGGACACCCCCCCCCCCCCCCCCCAAAGGCTAAATGCTAAGGGGGTGAAAAGGGGAAGAGGGGCTTGGGG
>VUQK01015111.1:33864-48543 GCA_015106715.1 Bujurquina vittata
AAGTTACTACTGCAGACCCAATAGGTATCAGAAACAAATATCAGTCAAAATAATTTAGTAGTTTATTTTTTCCCAGCACAACTGCCAGCTCTGACTAGACTTGACTGGTCTGGGAGTAAAAGAAACTCCTACTGTACCTCACTGTTAACATGACAGTTATTTACTGTTTGACACTTCCCACCTTCTCATGTTCTTTGAGAGAGATGGCATCACTGTAGGGTGACAACAGTAATTTTATTATAAAATAATCCACAGATAATGTTTGCTCATTAATTCTGATGATTTTGGTTGTTTATGTCCAACCAACAACTAGTGACTATTACATAAAACACGCACGCACGCACGCACGCACGCACGCACACAAACAAAAAAAACAGGTCAATAAAGACATGAATGAATAAGAAAATGACTTGTCAGACTTTACATTTTGTTTAAAAATGTCTTCCATTAGCTGAGTGCCCTGGAAAAAACCGCTTATATGGCTTACATTTGATTGGGAGGTTATGAGTGGTTTGGATAAGTATCTGCTGCAAAGTAGCTGACTGATTGTTGACATTAAAGACAGAATTTTCTCTTCTTTGCCGAGAGAACAAAAGGTATTTTTAGTACTTAGTGAACACTGAACAACTATGACAGAGGATTTTAAAATTGTAAACATAAGCTGATGAGACAACAAAGACAGAGAGGAATAGCAGACACAAAAACCTGACTACATAATGTTTCAATTGTGAGGCTGCAAGAATATACTGTATGTCCAACTGACATATTTTGCATGTCAGTTGAACATGCATTCACTTTCATGCCACTTTATTAGACACTACTTGATAGTGCTATTTTAGACCTCATTTTGCCTGAAAAACAAACTTAATTCTTCGTGGCATAAATTTAACAAAATTGCATAAACATTCCTCAGAGTGTTAGTCCATATTGACACAGTTGCTGCAGATTTGTTAGCTGCACATCCATGATGTGAACTCCTGTTCCACCACATCCAAAACGTGCTCTATTGGAATGTGATGTGGTGACTTTGAAAGTCATTTGAGTACAGTTTGAGATGATTTATGATTTTTGACATGGTGCGTTATCCTGCTGAAAGCAGACATCAGAGGACAGGAACACTGTGGTCGTAAAGGGATGGACACAGTCAGCAACAATACTCGGGTAGGCTGTGGTATTTAAGTGATGCTCAATTGGTACTAAGGGGCCCAGTGTGCCAAGAATATTATCCCCCACGCAAGTATGCCATCACCACCCTTAACACAAGACAGGATGGATCCATGCTTTCATGTTCAAGACTGTACCATCCAACTGTTGCAGCAGAGATTGAGAGTCATCAGCCCAGGATACATTTTTCCAATCTTCTGCTGCCCAATTTTGGTGAATTCACACATTACAGAATACAGAGATGCTTTTTTCTGCATTCCTCAGTTATAACAAGTGGTTATTTGAGTCACTGCTGCCATTCTATCAGCTTGAAGCAGTCTGGCCATTTTCCTCTGAGCTCTGATGTCATCAAGGCATTTTCACTCACTACTGCTCGCTAGACATTTTCTCTTTTTCAAATCATTCCCTGAGATGGTTGTGCAGTAAAATCCCAGTAGATCAGTAGTTTCTGAAATACTCAGACCAGGCCTTCTGGCAAAAACAACCACGCCACATTCAAAGTCATTTAAATCATCTTTCGTCCCCTCTGTGATACTGTGTTTGGTTTGAACTTCCGGTCATTTGATCATATTTACGTGCCTAAATGCACTGAGTTGCTTCCATGTGATTGGCTGATAAGATATTTGTGTAAAGGAGCAGTTGAACAGGTGTAACCAGTGAAGTAGCCCCTGCGTAGATATAATTGTTGCACATGCTATCAAATAGGGCTGTGCAATTTCAATTTCGGCTCCAAAGGATCACAAAAATAGTGTAATCGACAAAAAATTAAAATGCTTTTGTCACATTACGCTCTACAAGTATACTCTTAGCTCTGATATATTCTGCAGAAAGTCGGGGCCTACAACTTAACCTATGTAAGTGGCCAGCGACATTGCGGGCACATAGGCTGGTGCAGGTGCATTATCTGTTAATTGCCGTTAATTATCGAGTGGCAAATCTACACTGTAACCTGACCTGCATCTCCCAAGAAATGTAACTGCGTGTTGGGGCGACACAGACCACAATAATCTTGTTCCAGAAAACACCATCAGTTCCTCCCGTGCATTTCTGGCTACTTTTACACCTCAGTTTTTTTTAATTTACAATCAGCATCTCAAAATAGGAATAATAATCATACCATTAATACACAAATTCCTGAGATTGCTGAAAATATTGGAATGGACAAAGAAGTGGAAAAAATAAAGGGACAAATATGTTCACACTTGAAAAAAGGAGGGAAAAAGAGTCCCGACATTTTATTTGTTCTGTCGGCCGCACCGCATGTAAAACACCAGCACGCGACCGCAAGGTAATAAACACAGATTTGCTGGGTGGGATGTGCACCATCCACAACCAGTATAGCCAGTATTTGCTGTGTCGCCCTGAATAATTCTGATTTAGTTTTAAGCTGGACGTTTTATGTTTGCTCTGGGCTATGATAGGCCAGCCTGAATGGAATCAGGGACATAGATTTAGCAAGGGACGGCATGGAAATGTTCCCATTGATATTTGCTCCATAGTTGTAATTAGCACCGCAGCGGTCCCCGATTCGTCACCAAAACCCCCAGAAACCAATTCGATTAGTTAATAGCAGACCTTTTGAATGCATGTGCAGGATCTGTGATCTAGATTTCAAGGTATTGACTGTTTTTTAATTGCAATAAGTGTTTTTACAAAGTCAATGAGTAATCCTGTCAAATAATCGTGATTTCAATATTGACCAAAATAATCGTGATTATGATTTTTTCCCCATAATCGAGCAGCCCTACTATCAAATCTAAACATGTGTTCAGTTTTTCTCTGCCTTTTGCTTATTGACACTTGTCATGATTTATCGTGACTTTCAGCGTCACATATTAAATTAGACTGTGCAACTGAGAAATAAACATGGTTATACGCTGTGCAATCAGTTCACTACAGACAGCATAAGCCACGGTAATGAGACAAATTATGCCAGTAAATTTGCCAGTAAATGAGCTGAGGCTTCAGAGGATGAATAAGTGTAGAGAAGGTGAAGCCAGAAATGTTCAGTTGCAATAAACGGCTGAATTTGTCTCGTTTTAAAATGTATTTGAGTAATAGGAATATGGAAACTGAGATGTCATTCGCTCTTTTTAAGAGTTGAGGGTTTTGTTGGTGATATTAGTTATTTACCTTTTAAAAAAGATACCCCAAAGTAACATATCTTTAGAATTGGATTTTCTATACCACTGTATAAGGTCACATATCTGTTGTATACTAATGGATAGAGCTGTGCTCTACACAGAGTTTTAGGTAAAAACAAGCCAATGGCGCCACTTAGTGGGCAAATGCGATGAACTGGGGAGAAAAGGGTCATGGCTTGGGAAAGATGGATTTCTTTTTGTTCTATTGTTTTCTTTCAGAGACAAAGACTTATCTTCCCTCACCTAAATGAATTTCTTAAACTCTGTTCTTCATTTGTTTATCACCCTCATCTTCTTTCATCTTTCATCTTCTCAGGACAGCAAAGAGCCTCCGGACTGCTGCCTCAGTGAGTCTTTCACTTCTCCTTCCTGCACTCTGGGAGTTGATTTGCGCCGAGGCCGGCGGCGTTTCTCAGGCAACCTGCAGCTACCGCCATTGTCATGGCGTCAGGGTGAGAGGTCGCGGACACCCGATGGAGAGATCATGACGAGGCCGACGTCTCTGCCGTTTGGAGCTCCTCCCAGGATAGACATCACACCTGTGGATCCTGAATGGTGAGTGGACTGAAAAAAAGATGGAGTTTTTTTTTTAATTCCTCATACAATCTTTTTAACTTGAAACAGTCAAACTTTCTTCTTTTGGATCTTGGTTAGTAGAGTAGTTCTTGCAACATGTGGTTAACTGGCCAACCTATGTCTTTTGCGGACTAGAGAATGGTTACTGAACATGTTTCTTGAGGTGTCAGAGGAAAAGCTGGATTCTTGGGCCGTTGGTATGAGGAATCTGGATCTTGTTAAATTGTTAATGAGCATAATCCACATTTCTTAATAACCACGTCATCCTCAAGGCAGTTGTCTAGTTCCATGTATAGACTAAACTGTAACCTATAAAAATCCAGCAACTATTTGATTTTGTAACACAAATTTTCATACAGTCAGATCAAATAGTTACAGTTTGTCAAATAGAGAAAACAATCAGCCGATTAATCTATTTTTAAAAAGATCAAGCGGCACAGTGGTGCAGTGGTTAGTGCCGTCTGTAACGACGTCATTCTGGGTTCAAATCCACGTTCTGTGTGGAGTCTGCATGTTCCTGCTGTGATTGTGTGGCTGCTCTCCTTCCCATAGTCCAAAGACATGCATGTTAGGTTAATCAGTGATTCTAAATTAATCATACTGTAGGGGTGAACATGGACAGGTTGTCCCTTTCTCTCTCTCTGATCCCTGTGATTGACTTGTGACCTGTCCATGGTGTACCCTGCCTCTCACCTTTGACAGCTGGGATAGTCTCCAGCCCCCCTGTGACCCTGAATTTGATAAGTTATTAAGAAAATAGATGAATGCATTAAAATAATCATTAACTTATGTTTGAAAATAAGTAATTGCAGTAAGTTGCCCCAAAACATTGTTTTGCATTTAGTACTTTTATTTATTGTACATTTATTCTGATCACACTTGAAAACATCCCTTTAAGCAACATTTCATTGTTCAAGTCTGACTTGTAACATTGTGTCTTACAGTGTGGAATATAGGCTGACCTTACAATTAGCTTATAATAAGTATACGCATGGAACTGGATTTTGAGGTCAACTATACACATATTTAAAGCTGGTCATGCTGTACTAAAGTGTTTTATAAACTGGGAGTTGAATAACTAATCTCTTCATAAAAGCCTCAGCAATAGTAATCTTCAGCTATGCTGAGAACAGAGTGGGTTTCAGATTACCTATCTACATCATGACACTGCCTCGTTTCATTATTTGTGCACTACGCCCTCAGAGAAAGTGCATTCTGTTACATACACTGCACTCATTCACAGCAAGAGGCACAATGTACAGTTTCAGGTGATACATAGACAAACAGCATGTGACCTGGTCTGGGTGGGAAGCCAACTGTCTGTCAAATTCAGAGACGATTGTATTAAACGTCAGCCCTTACTGGCTCTTTACGTGGGTACTCTGTGTATCTTTGATGTTAGCAAAGATGAATCCAATTAAGGATGGGCAGGCTGATGTTAATCAGCAATCATAGGCCCTGCACTGCACTTAAGTGCATGTGTGTTTATTTATACTCCAGATACTCCCAGAGAGCATTTTTACATTTACATTGTTTGCATGCTTATAAAGATGACTCTTTCTCAGATATTTGAATAGGTGAACAGTCTTTAGATTGTAACTTTATCACTGTTACACAAATAAAAAGTCCACTGCTGTGCAAAAGTCTTGAGCCACCAGCCACTCCTTTGTAATTTGCCAGGAAAACGGGAGGTGCGGCAACTCATTGAAAAGTACAAACATGCATGGAAATACAGTATATCCTGCAAAAACAGATTGTACAATTGTAACAAGCATGTAAGTCAATATTTGGTGTTACCAGCTTTAGTCTTCAACACAGTCTGAACTCTCTTAGGCAGCTTTGCTGTCATTACTTTAAGTAGTCTTTAGGAATAATTCTCCAGGCTTCTCGAAGGACACTCAAAGATCTTCTTTGGATGTTGGCTGCCGTTTTATTCTCTGTCAGGATGATCCCACAGTGCTTCAGTAGTGCTAAGGTCTGGGGAGGCCAGTCCATGTGTTTTTCTATCAGGAATGTTTTTCCTGCACTGGCAGTGTGTTGGGATCATTGTCATGCTGAAAAGTGAAGGTGTTGCCAATCAGATGCTTTCCAGATGGTACTGAATAGTGGAATCTGACTGAAATTTTCTGCATTTATAATTATAAATCAATTTTGACTAAACCTCCAAAACCGCTGGTGATATATTGACGTCAACTGGACCAAAAATTTCAAATTTGGATTCATCACTCCATCACACCTCTTGCCATTGATTTTCAGTCCTGTTCTTGTGTAATGTGGCATACCTCAGCCTTTTTCCTTCCTTAAAAATGGCTTCTTGACAGCCACCTTTCCACTGAGACCATTTCTGGCTTCAGTGAACAGTAGATGGATCAACTGAACTGCCAGATTCATCTCTCAGGTCCTTCGTCAGGTCTTTGGCGGATTTTTTTCCTATTTCCTGACTGACTTTCAGAAACTCTTCATCTACTGTAGATAGATTTTAAGCCTGCCACTTCTTTTGCTCTCTACTTGCCCAGCTTTTTCATTTTTTTCAGCTAATAGCTCTTTAGGAATACTATTTTATGCCTGTCAGACTATGTTGTCGTTGGCAATTTAAAAGATTCAACTAAAGAAATGGGAACAAACGATGTGTTTTGTGAGAGGCTGCTAGTGACAAAGTATCTATAGATACAGTTTAAAACCCGTTGTTTTATGTGTAGACACAACACTGGTTCATCCCTTGAGTTAGACAGAGTCAGTGTTAAGTGGCTTAATACAAAATAAAATCCTCTGAAATGGTCAGGTACTGGACTAAAAAGAAGTGAAAAAGGAGTCTGCCAAAGAAAACTCTGAAAGACTTTCAGAAATCCGGGAGAACTATTGCGCTTTAAAAAAAAATACAGGAAATTCTGACTCCTTGGAAGCAAAATATAAAGAAACAAGGGGTGGTTCAAGACTTTTACACAATACTGTAAATAGTTATAAAACTGTATGTTGCATATTAAGTAATGTTTTGTCTTTTATTCTATTGAAACTCTATGTTGGAAACATCTAATCTAGATTGCTAATTTTCATAATGCTAAAGCCTTAGAAAATGTATGACAAAATGCATGCAATACAAAAGAACAAGAGACACACTACAAAAATAAACTTGGCACAAAAAGGAAGAAAGGAAAATGCCTTTTTGGATCAAGGAGCAGAGTTGAGTTTCGCCCATGAAAAACTTGCCCAATCTTCTCTGTGAATGCCAAACAGCTTATTTTTCCTTACAAATATGGCACCATTTAAGGGCACACAAACAGATGTTCCAACGGTAAAAGATTTATTGCCAAGAAGCATCGTTACAACAAAGAAATAACTGACCAAACATGAATTTCCTTGCTTTTTTTGCTAAGTTTATAAATTAATGTTGATGAAAATATCAATACTATTTTGATTATCCTGACTATCTGAGGTAAATAATTCAAATTCCTTGTGCGATTAAACCAGCAGCGCAAACCCACATTTCTATTAAACAACGTTTGGTGACATTAAGCAAAGTCCTGCATATGGATATTTATATACAGCGTCCCTGTTTGAGGATTAGGATGACTGGACGTTTAAAAGGCTGCAGTTTCTCTTGCAGCCAGCAGAGTGCAGTGTGTTAATTCTAACTGGATGCACACATACAGAAAGGTGACAGATTAAAGGACAAACATAAATGGAGCTGTTTCCACGCAGGAGTTCACTGAATTGTTAAATTAGTAACAGTTATGTACTATAATTACTATACAATGGCCCTTTTTTAATAAACAGCTGGTCTCTGGCCAGTTTTTACCATTTTGGACGTGTGATATGATGTTCATCAAAACACGTGAATGCATGGCATATTGTTTGGAACAATGTTGTTAGGTTATTCCACTAGAGAACTCATAATATGATATTTAATAATATTTTTTCCTTAATTTGAAAGCTCTTAATATACTATAGGTATTTACTGCATTTTTTAAATTTGTATATATATAGGATCTGATGATGACTGTTTTTGTTTCTGTTAACAGTGAGTTTACTGATGGCAGTACAGTCCACTCAGGCAACCACAGGCTTTATAGCAGGTGAGGTGTGTGTCAGTAACCCTGATGGCAGAGGCAGAAATGTTTCCCTCATGTGCTCTTTCCTCCCGCTCGCTTCTCTTCTAAAAGCCATTACACTATGCTCCCTTCAGGCATCGCTGCTGTTAAATGTTGCGGTCAGCACAACCTTCCTGAAGGTCCTCAAGTCTGATTACACTCTCCCCCTGTGAAGCCTTGAGCTGGTGGATGTGTGTGTGTGATTGTATATTATGTGTATCTATGTTATGTCTGTAACACAATTTTAAATCCGAGTCAACAACAATTTGCCCCAACCCTCCTCTTCATCCCCTCTCGTTCCACTCGTACAGTACTTATTTAAGTGCTTTGTCAATGATTGGAGAGAGGAGGAGGAGAGACCAAGAAGTTATTTTGGGATTTTAATTATTTTTCCTGCTGATGTACACAATTATTTCCAAGCTTCTGGTGCCTCATGCATTGATTGTTGAAACTGCGTGCGTTTTTGGCTGTGTTTATGCAATTACTTATAAAAACCTCTGCTGTTACAGAGGCAGGCTGAGCAGTTATCAGTGACTGAAAGTCTATACCTACAGGATACTTGTCTGCATATTTGGTTGTGCATATAATAAAAAGATAGCATCCAGGGCAAAGCAAAACAGAAGCTTGTGGATGCATTTACCATGCTTTTTACCCCTCAGGCTAAAAAGACTGCTGGGGTATTGTCGTCAATTTTGTGAACACGATAACTCGGGGAGCGATGTGACCACTTGGGATTTTCACATTGACAGCATAGGCACATCTACTAAAAATGTCAGATGAGTTTGAATCTCAGCAACCTTGACCTGAAGGTGAATGTCAGAGGACAAGTTTTCTGACAATGTTGCGATTGGAATAACTGGAGAAAAAAGTCACCTTGGATTTTCAAATAGATGCATCTACTAAAAATCTTGGAGTTCCTAGTTAGTTCTTACCATAATAATCCCAATCACAGAAAGTGACCGTAGTCTCAGTCGCTGAGTCACTGAAGCTCATATGCACACCATTAAAATCTACTGAGGCCTGGTAATTATGTTTTATAGAACAGAGGGGTAACACTGGCAGCTAACAGTATTTTTGTGTTTGGATATTATCAGAGGAGCTTTGCATGATTTACACTTCAACATAATCCTCCTTTATCTTATATAACTCCTCAATTCATCAACTGTTAGCTCCTCTCCTTTTAGGCCACCCTTACTGTATGCTAGCTTTGTTCTGATTGGATTCACGCTGCAAATATAACCTATGAACTGTGCTCGCAGCCTGGCCTCATCGATGATTTTTTTAATATCATAAAGTCCTAAGATACTTGTCTGCACAAGAGGTGAAATATGACTAAATACTGTACAATTTTCATGACTTCATAAACTTATATTTAAACTTGGCAAGCTCCATCCATCATCCATCCTCCATCTCTGTCCGTCCGTCCGTCCATCCATCCGTCGTTGTTCCAGGCCCAGTTGAACTCTTTATATGAGAGTACAGGGCAATGATCAGATATTTTATTCTGCTTGTAGTCACACAAAAAAAAGTCTTTTCACCCAATTAGTGCAATAAGATGTTTTAACATTTACAGTGTTTAAAAATCTAGAGAGAGGCGAGTGTGGAATTAAGTAAGTAAGGATCAACATACTTGGCACTGAAAAATAGGTGCTATGAAATGTTTGTTATGCTCTTCTTTTCACTGTAGTTGGTAATACTGTCCAGCATGCATTACTATAATTTCTATCAGCAAGGCATGCTTATACATCCAATACATTGATTCTGCACTTCTCTTCCCGGAATCGTTCGATTCTGCATAGTGCACTTAGCTATTTAAAGTTAAGCCAGTGGTATCTGTGATGTATGGTGATAAAGATTTCCCCAGTATGAATTAAATTTGCCTATTCGAAAGCCCGTCTAAATTTGATTTGAAACTATATTTGGATGCTTTCTTTCAACCCTGTGTCAGCTTGACACTGGTCAGATTATGACTTGTCTGCACTCAGTGTACTTTCTTTGTGTGATGTGTTGTGAACACTGCCCTCTACGCTGGTGTCCCAGACGGCTTTTGTGAGAGTGCAGGTAATCTTCACAGCCAGGAGGCAGAAATTGGATCTTGCACTTTTCATTTTAGCAAGCAACAGATGAAGGCAGACAGATTATGCGTTATGGCTTTATTTGTGTACTTCCAGCAATTCAGTTAGCTACATGAGGTGAGTGCAGAAAATGCAACTATGCTCTCAGTCCAAGGGGAGGAGAAATGACCTCAACAGTCAACATGCATCTGATATTTCATCATGTTTGTTTTTTGGATGTTATTATTCACAAGCAGTTGGTTAAATGCTATGGATTCCTATTTGGAAATATGTAGAGGTCATGCTATCACAGTTTCATCAACTTTGGAAGGTTGTGTAGTTACTTCAGATACACTCACTGTATGGCAATCCTCTCATGTCCGAGTCTGAAGGAGAAATAAACCTGAGAACAGCCTAGTCTGTTAAGCTGTAAAGTGACAAAGACAGAGGTTTTTTGTTTTTTTTTAAATCTGTCCGCTTATACTCAAAAATCCCAGGGAGAAATCTGTCATGGACATTAATTTCTCACTCTTATCTAGGAATGTGCACAGGAAAAATGCAACAATGTCACCTTCAAATAATAATACCCTTTGTTCAGCCTTCCTTCTAGATTAATTTTAGACCTTTATTTCCCATAGCCATTGTTTCTAGCCTGCTTTTATGTTTATTTTTGACTTCTCCTTTTTAATTCTATTTTCTCCATGTATTGATCAAAAGAATATAATTTCAGAGTACAAAAAATGCAACACCACCTTTAAATTTATTTTTAAGCTTTTTATGCTTGCCATCTATCTGCTTTTTTGTGTTTGACTCTCTCTCTCTGTGAACCTTTGTGTATCACTACAGCTCTGTAAATCTAGGCCACAATGCAGGATTGTTTTCACTAATGCGAGAGAGATGGCTTGTGACAGGGGGGGATGAAGAAAAGCGGGTTTTATGTAACCTGAGATACTACATCAAGCGCTTTCTCAAGACCTGAATACATCCCTTGCAACCCCTACCACAATTACCTGACCCCCTACACTCATACAAGACCCCCTTCCCTGGCAACACACTCCTAAGGTTGCCTAGCTGAGGGTTTCACTGTGGGAAACCAAGCGAGTAAGGGAGCATGGGGCAAGCTGAGACATCTTTCTTATCTGCTGTGACATTATGGAGTGTGACAGACGTTGGTGGGGCAAGGATACTTGGAAAAATTAGCCTAATACTCATTTAGCAAGTTAAAAATACATGAACAGAAACATGTCAGTATCCATCCATCCATTTTCCTGACTGTTTATCAAACCAAGGTCACACAACCAAGGGGCCAGAGCCTACGCCAGCTGGCATTGGATGCTTATAACAACATATAACAACCTATTCACTTATTATGCTAAAAAAATACTAATTCCAAGTAAAGCTAGTTCCATTTGTAAAATGTGTGAAAAATGTGTTCACAGTATCCCTTTAGGCAAAGAAAGCAATGAAACATCTAAAAATTACTTGACAGAAACTGCTCACAAATGTAAAGCTAAAACCAACAATTTTTAAAATTGTATTTCTTGATTTAATTTAATCTGGGGAGGATTTGTGAAGAACCAGTCTACTCATGTATCCATGGTGGCTAGTCACCCCCAGATTAGTTTTGCTTCTTCCTGTTCCTGTGCGAAACATCTAAAAAGAACAACTAGTGCGTGGCTTCACTTAAATGTACACTAAAAAAAACAAAAACAAACTGGTTCAACTTAAAATAACCCAGAAAGCCTGGAAATGTTATTTTCGTCAAACTGAAAACTTTTAGTCACTCACACATACTCCTTAAACTAGATTAGTTTAAGGAACTATTTTGTCAGTGTGACACTGAGAAAATAACCTACAAAACTTTATTTTAAGTTCAGTCAACAGGATTAACATTTTTCTTAAATTCACCTTTTTTTTCTTCATAAATCTGTATGCGAGCCAGCCTTTTTACAACAGAAAACGGGTGAAGCCAAGCAGAAATTGTGAAATCATTGTGTCAGAGTACATTCACTTTCGCAGATGCCTGTGAAAAATCGAGTTCGAGAACAAGTAAATTTGTCTCGGAACAATTTTCATGGTGAATTAGTTGTAATAACTTTAGTCATCATCAGCTTTTTTTGCTCCACCTTTAGTTCAAAATGTAAATTATTATTTGGCAAGTCTCTAATTTATGAATTGACGGAGACTGAGGCTCAAGTATCTAAAGCATGCATGACTTATACTGGCCTCCTCTTTCAGTGATTCTGACATTAAGGTTAGTTTGATCAAGGAAGCTTCACAACTGGCTGCAGGAACTGTTGTAAACGGCATCTCCAGTTTAACAGAATCCAACCAGTTACGCTGTAATTAAATCTCTTTCACTCTTTCTTCTGGCACCGGATCCCTGTTCTTTTGCTTTGAAATGTGCTAATGTGCAAGAGCCAACAGTATTTTTTTGTGTACAGGTGTCTTTATTTTTTCTTTATTTTTCTTTTTCACACCTGCCAGTTTCAGGAGGAACTCGCAGGTGTTAAGAATAACTGTCAGTCATTGGTTTACTTTTATGAATCCTGCTGGTTTTGGTATTCTCATGACTTTTCAGTCAACATCTGTAAGATAGCTGAGCCTAAAATTTTAAACAGCAATTCACGATACCTCATTTCAAGACTCTAGTAACCTACTATGCTTTATTACATTTATACAATTATAGAACTTATTTAAAGTGCCCTAATATTTTTTATGTATTAATTGTTTAATGTTTAGGTCTGCTTTGAAACAGAATGGCTATACAGGCCTTTGTGAGTCCTACCTGTGTTTGCGCAAGTGAATCAAATTGAATACAGCTTACTTTGATAACGAATAAAACATCACATTTTAAAGCCTTAAAAAAAGCCTAATAGCTTTAAAAATGTTTTTTAAAAAAGTAGATTTAATCAATATTTAGTTCCAGAAAAGGTTGGATCCTGTATAAAATGTGAATAAAAAGAGAATGCAAGGATCTGTGAATCTCAAAAGAACCCATATTTTATCCACAATAGAATATAGAAGGCATATTAAATGTTTAAAGGGCTACATTTTGCTATTTGATGAAAAATATTAGTTCATTTTGACTTTGATGGCAGCAACATGTTTTTAAAAAGTTGTGGTGGGGTCAACAAAAGCCTGGAAAAAAACAACTGGAGAAACATTTTTCAGTTAGGTTAATTGGCAACAGGTCATTAACATGATTGGGTATAAAAAGAGCATCTTATACAGGCAGAGTTTCTCTGATGCAAAGATGTGCAGAGGTTCACCAATCCTCAAAAAACTGCATGTACATGTTGTGGAACAATTTTAGAATAACGTTCCTCAATGTAAAGACTGCGACTACGTCATCATCTGCAGTACATTAATATTATCAAAAGATTCAGGGAATGTGGAGTAATCTTTGTGCACAATAATAGTAAAAATAAAAAAAAAAAGGTTTCTGATGATACAGAAGTCAAATATTTTAGTGATCCTTGCATGCAGCAGCTTTCAGATTTGAAGTGTGAATCTATAGAAACAAGTTGCCAGCAGCAGCAGCACCATGGTGCAATAGTAGTGACAAAGCATTAAATCCAGTGACACAGCAAAAGACAATGTAAGCACAAAAGCCTCAGTAGAGTTTACTCTGGAAAGATTCTGTAAAAGTATAAAGAAACATTTTCTACCTGGGATATGTACCTTGGGTCGAGCTGCTTAAAGTCCTGCTTTTCCACAATATAACTACATCTAGCTAGATTGGGGAAACTCGGATTAACTCATCAAGGAGGTTTCTGTGATTGGATAGCTTGATTGTGATTATTAGTTTGAGTGACTCCAGATTACAGAAAGATACCCTGAGTATGTTGAACTCACTTCATTGTGCCCAATGCTGTAACTTGTCAGAGTGTTAGACTGGACAGTTTGTGGGGAAAACCTTGATTATTTCTACTAGAATGTAAAACGGGAGACTGACGGAGAAAACGAGCCAAGGAATGTCAGGCCTCGCGTCTGCTTGCTGTGCTCCTATAATATCTCCCATTACTACAAGTGCTCTTCTCTTTATGTACAAGCTTGAGAAGACTATTTTCAAAGGGTATCTTGGCAAAATGTGGCGTGAAAGCTCTTCATGTTTCTGTGGTTCAGGATCATCAGTGACTCACAACCAAAGCAAATCAGTCCACTGAGCTGATGAGCAAGCACTCCCATTTCCAGCACTCCCTGCTTTTCTGCCTCCTCTGATGTTCACTTTAGATTTTTCTCCCTCAGCTTCCCTTCCTCTCCGCTAGCAGGGCATTGCCCCCCTTTTTCACTTTCTTCACTTCTTGGAGTAGTCCTTTGTGTTCGTGGATATATTTCTGGTGTGACAGTATCTGTCCTATATCTGTTCTTTCTCGCCACATACTGTTGCAATCTCATGGTTGGACTGGTTCCATTCAGGCAGAATTATGGATGGATTATGTTAGCTGGATTGTGATGGAGTATACTACGGAGTGCAGTAAGCCGATGCATTTCCTTCTTATTGCAGTAGTTTAGAGCATTTACTTGAGACAGTTGACCTCTGAGCAGTGTGTATGTTTCATTTCACTGATGCCCCGTTAAGCTGTTTGCTTTTATCTCCCTTCCAAATATCCCTCTTTTTTTTTTTTTTTTTTTTTTATTTTGCCCCTT
>VUQK01015111.1:63189-74260 GCA_015106715.1 Bujurquina vittata
GAAGCAGCGTCTCATGTGTCTTCTCGCAGCCTCTGGAGGCCAAAGACGTTTCACATTCTAACAGGCTGACAGCAAGTATGCCAGAGGTTTACCACATGAGACCAGCTGATGTAATGTTAGGCAAATTCTTTTAGTCACAGTGAGTGTTTTATGTGTTGATGTATTATTTCCTTATTTTGTATATCACACATTAACCGCTATCATGTTTAGCTGAATGGCTAATTTTGATATCTTAGACCTTTCCAGACCAAATGGTAAATTAAAAAATAAAACGGTGGCAAAGCGTGAAATAAAAACACAGGAGACAGCACACAAAAACAGGATAGAGAGCAGCACACTAAAGTTAATCCAACATAAAGCAAGAAACAACTGATCCAAAAAACTACTGAGCACTTAGTATAACATGTAACAACATGAAATCTTGTTATATGATAGTAAACAGCTAAAGAGCTGTCGGGTGGTATATCTGGTTGTTTTAAAGAGTACCTGAAAACAAATGGTAATAGTCATTTTATGAGATATGTAATGGAAGTGTGATCCATAACTGAAAGCTCTTGTTGTAAAGGTTGTCTGACCCAAGGACATTTCCCTTTTCGGGATGGCAGTCTATTCTGGATTGTGTTAATCTGTCTGTAACATTTTTTTAAAATATGAATGTGGTGAATGGGGAAAGTTCTAGCCCATTAAGTTTTGAATATTTAAAGTTTTTTTTCTCTAAACTCTCCAAACCCTTAAAAGGTTCAATTCAACATTAAAAAGATCCAGTTTGGCCCATGTCTAACCTTTTAAAGTTTCTATTCTGCTTTTCTTCAAAGCAATTTTCCACCTGCCTTCACCTCTCTCACTCTCCCCATCATGCCTGTCCCATGATTAAAACTCAGTTTGACTTCAGTCCATTTGTGTTCATTATCCCTGCTCTCTAGCAGTGCCTGTTTGGTTAGTATCACATTGATTTATACACATGCACACTGTGAGAGGCTTTTTTAAACACTAGACTTTCATCCTTGTTGACCCTGGTACCCTGGTGTTGGACAAAGACACTTTTTTTCCCTGCCTCTGTAAACTACCACGGTGGATTTTAAATTAAACAGTCACAATAAAATAACTTCACAACATCAAACAAAGTCAGGAACACTCTCAAGTGGGTAGGCATATCATTATCAAGGTCTACAACCAAGAGACATCTTTATGCATAGAAACAGCAATGGCAGCTACTGAATTTAGTGGTTAAAAGATTCTGGCATCAAGTCTTTCCTGAATTCGTGTTGTTAAATTGGCATTTTTTTGCTCTGCCCCACTCTTTCATCAGTTCCAATAAATTAGCATTTCTTAAATTTATGTGTATTTAACATAATTTGAAACTTGCCATGAAATTTATTTGACAAAGGTGGGCTATAATTACATATCAAAATAAAAGAGATTTGTGGTGATAGCATTATTTTAAGGTCAGTACATCCTAATTCAATACAATTTGTCCACTGGATTACTGCGAATACTGTCTTTTATGTTAACCAAAACCCCACCACCCTTTACAACTCCTCTGTCTTTCCTATAGCTGTAGCCATAGTTGTAGCCAGGCACATTTAATGCAACAGTGGGCCTATTTTCGTCCCTATGTGAATGATTTTGTGCAATATTTATTGTATAATACAAGTTATTTAAACAGGCATCCAGACTTCCTGTGCTTCCTAATGACCATAATAGATTAATTTGAGATGTTTTATAAACTCAGACTCTTGAACTTTGGAATAGCTTCATCAGTGCAGCCGCTGTTGCTATCTTGGCCATTACTACCTTAGGGAGTAAACTGAGTTGTCTCTATGGAGGAAGTGTACTTTCTGTCAAGTGTAGTTCTTTACTTGATGGAAACATCATAAGTTTGCAGTATGTGGAAGATTTCATATGGGAAAACATTCCAGTAGGGTGGTGGAAACCCACACAGGTCTGCAGTCATACATGCATATAAACACACCCATATAGAGGGATATTACACAGAGACACATAGAAACACACTAAATGTACACATCAATTAATGGTATGGAGGAACAGAGTAGTAGAGTAGGTAAGGAGGAACACATTCCAGTGGAGCAGTGAAAACACACCTGCACATGCAGACTCACACACACTACGATCTTGCTTCTAATTGGTGTGACAAATGGCTGACTGGAATAACATTTCACATGTGGTCTAGAATTCAGCAAGTTTTCTTTAACCATTTTTCTCCTATATGTGGTTACTTTCTAATTTAATGCCTGTGTCGGTACTTTCCTTCTCTCTTACTCCACCTCAACTGGCTCCTTTTGATGTGGAGGAGTAATGGCTCTACTGAGCCCCTCCCGAATGACTGCACGCTTCACCCCCATCTCTAAGGGAAAGGCCAGCCACCCTTTGAGGGAAGCTTGTTTCTGCTGCTTGTCTCTGCGATCTCGTTGTTTCAGTTACTACCCCAAGCTTGTGACCATAGGTGATGGTGGGGATGTAGAGCGACTAGTAAATCCAGAGCTTTGCTTTTACACTCAGCTCTCTCTTCACCACGATGGACCGGTGCAGCGCCCACATCACTGCAACCCCAGCCCCAATCCATCCGTTAATCTCTCGCTTCCCTCACTCATGAGCGAGACCCCAAGATACAACTTCAGCTCCTCCACTTGGGGCAGCAACTCATCCCTGACCTCCTCTTGTAGGTCCAGCAACTGCAAGAGGTGTTGGAGGGGTGTCGGGCAGCACCCAAGGGCGGAGGCCCCGGCAGGCAGATGCCCAGCTATCAAGAACCTGACATAAAATGACTGATTATAGTATTCTTGAAGTCTAAATTATCAAAGATGGTATCAAAGATTCGATGAATAATTAATACAGTAAAATCTTTTAGAATAAGTTTAATATGCAGTGCAGTGTTTTATCTAAGCTTTTGTTCAAAACTATCACCTAACCTGAACACCAGTTTGAGGCTGGTGTATAAAAGTAGTAATTGCCATCCGAAGAGATTCCATCAAGATAAAACGTTTCATCATAGAATAAAAGTGATCAAACACAACAAGTTTTGACAACATCAGTGCTAAGTGACTATTTAAAAAAAAATACTAACATTTATTAACTAGCTATCTGTGCTGAATGGGGGAAATTGAAGTACTTGCATGGGTCTCTGATTTTTGTTGCAACCTCTTTGTGCATCTCTTTTTTTCTTTCTTTTTTAAAAAATATATCTTATACATGTTCTTGCCTTGTTTGGGTTGCCATTAGCTCAGTGACTGCATGCCGTCCCACTGTCTTGGTCTTTGCTCCCATATGTAACCTCTCAGGTTAGTTCAGCAGGCACCAAGCTCTGAGCCAATGAGGCTGACATTTGAAGGTCAGTTGTACAAAACCCCACATCTGACTACAGAGCATACAGAACTGAATGCAAACACAGTCACATACACACACAGGAAACACATCAGTGTGTGTCTCAGTAATGGACTCTATCAAATTAAACACCAAGATGAAATCCACAGGGAACAAAGCTTTCTGTCCGGAGTTTTGGCTTTTAATCCTTTCACTCCTTTTTGAAAATTGCTTTTTAATACACAGACATTGGAGAACAAACAATTAATCCATGAAGGCAACCAAGTTAATGAAAAGAGCCACTATAATCAACAATCAACAATAAGCCACAGTTTAGGAATAAGAAATACTTCTTTGGGGACAAGCACCATACACAATTTGTATTGCTTCAGAAAAATCTTGAAAAGTCAAAGTTAACACTGGGTACAAAATAAATCTTTTCAATCTGAACATAAAAAAGCACAAAGCACTCCGAGTTCTGACAGTTTTTTTTCCTGAAATGGCAAAATTAGAAGGCTATGTATTAATTAACAGCATGTAAACAGGAACCCATTCCTCCTTTAACTGCAGCCTTTTGTATACAAAAGAATACACAAGTTTTTGGTTGTGCATTTTGTTTTCTGCTGTCAGACACCATTGAAAGCTCTCAGAATTACTAAATCTGTCACTCACTGTTGTCTCAAAGTTGCCGACAAAGTGGCACAACAACAGGAGATCAACAGATTGCGAAGAACAGGAGTTTTAAAGGTGGCATGCCTTGTTTCACAACACACGGCAGAGTCACTTCTTTTTCTCATCCTTTTCCTTTTTGTCATGTTACAGTACATCCCGTCATTTTAGTAGCCATCTGTAGACCTGTATAACTGAGGTCTTAATTAACTTCTCTTCACTTCACTTTTATTTGGTTAAAATTACATGCTAAAGAGTCAAGAAATAGTAACTTGGGGATACTTAATGCATTGCAAAAGAATGCAATACAGTGTGTTGCCTTATAGATATTTTGACTCACCCGAATGCATCTCTTATAGCTTTTGCTTTTTCCTAATTTTTTTGTGAGAAATTTTGGAATTCCTTTCCTTCTGAGAACTGAATGAGGCTGATGCCACTAAAATGCTTGTAAATTAGAAATGACAGCTTGGTAAGCTCGTTAGCTTAAAATAATCACCAAGACCGGTAACAGCTGTTCTGTGCTCTGCTCTATATATGCACATACAAAAAGCCTTTTAAGGTTATCATGCTACAACTCATGTTTTAACCTGCAATTAGAAAAAACATTTTTGTGGCAACCTTTAGTGATGTAGTGACTCCAGAAAAATGCAGTCCGAATCTAAATGTTGTTTTAACAAGCAGATATTAATGTGCGATTTTGTCCATGTGATTGCGCCTGAGTGTCTTTGTCCAGTCAGACACGTATCCAGAGCGTTTTTGGTGTGTACCCCATGTGTTTACTCTGCCTCAGCGAACGGGGATAATTAAATCCTTTCTCTCTTATTTTCCTCTCCTCTCTGCTTATTCCTTGCGACACTCCTCCTCCGCTCCTGTCGGTTCGTGTTATGCACATTGCTCCCTTTTCTTCTCACCCCAGTACTTTCTCGCGGTCCACTCCCGTCTTATTCTTCTGCGGTTTATGTGTCACAGGCAGCGGAGTGCCGTCTGTATTGTAGTCATCACAAATTCAAAGCAAACAGTGGGTCTTTATTTTCCTCGCTGATGTATTATTCATCCATTATTCCACTAAGATATTTACAATAAGCACACATCACGCACACAAAGAATTGTATTGTTATTCTTTGTCAAACTTTCAAAATCCTCTAAACTGGAGTTTACCTGATAGAGCAAAACAGCTGCACAAATACGCCAAAGATTAAATAAAAATTTCTCCAGAAGGATTCAATCTTTTTGTCTTTTCCTCCACTTCTTTTGCTCTTAAACTTCACTCAGACTACTAGAGTTTAGGAAAGTGATTACCACTCTCAAATATATTACCTGCTGCTACTTTGTGGTGGCCCTAAGAGGATATTTCATGTAATCTCCCACTTTTCACCCTATTTCCCCCCTCCAGGCCCTCTCAGCAACAATGGGCTCCCTTCACTTTGCCGCTTTTCAGTCCAATCCATCAGCACAATACATCTCCTCAATCTGTTCATCGACTTCATGTCGTGCATGCTGTCTAATAACAGTTATCTTAATTGAAATCAATCGAGGGATATAGAATCGACTGTGGCCGAGGGCGAACTGGGTGGAGGCGGCTTCCTCTGCTGACAGAGATAGATTCCCCTCAGAAAAAAAATGAGAGAATTGTAATGTTAATAGATGGAAATGTTGTTTGTGATATAATAGCTATTCTGCCTGGCTTAAAGCATATTTGTGCTTGGATTTTTTTTTTAATCAGTTCTTCTGTTGTCTTTGGTAGTTGACAGAAGAGACAGACAGGAAAGATGGGAGGGAGGCGTGATGACATGTGACAAAGGTTGCGTGCCAGATTGGCGGGTACACAGTATGCGCCTGAGTCATCTGAGCTGCCACGACACCATCAAACCCCACGGTTTATAGCACTTGCTCCAGCTCCAAGAAGAATTATTCAAATGGCTCTGCAGGATAGATCGTCCTATGTGGCATCTCTCTTATTGCAGACACTATTCATCCCGTTTAAATAAGAGGATCACAGCAACAGTTCTGACTCATTAAATAACATTTAAGACAGTCAGAGATGGTGTTTTCATATCTCCAAAATTTACCCCCTAAATTTTCATTGTCCACAAAGCTGAGCTACACTCTCAGTTCATATAAACCTATTAACACCACCTCCATCCTCATAAAAATAATTATGTTTAAGCTGGTGCCAAATTACTATCTCCTTAGTTTGTGAAATTTTTACGTTAACTCTAGCTTTTTACTAAATCTGAGTATACACATTTAAAGACCTTCTTGAACTTAGTCTAGTCTCTTCTCCTTAACCTCTGCTTGTACTATTACAGTTTTTGACTCTTGATTCACTGAAAAAATTCAGTTCTGTTGGCCACCCTTCAACGTTACAGCAAGAACACTAAGATGCAACATCAGCTGGTGGGAAATAAGGGTAGGTCTTCATATGCATTATTTCATCAGATGGAAGTCAGAACATTTTAACATGCAATGTTGTGTGTAGGACACTGCACAGCCACAGCGAGCTAGAGTCACTGTGGTACTATAGAAGGTTTTAATGACTGTGCAGGGTAGCATCACCCTGGCAGCAGGCTGGAAGCATCTGGAATGCAGGCAGAGTGGTAATTACAGAGTGGAATAGAGAACTAAGCAGAGGAACCCGATGCTTACCTTTTCTGTCAAAGAGACAGGACGGAGCCTGAATTACACGTATGAAATGAAGTGTATAAACCACTCTTTTAGATATAAAAGTGAGGTATATATTTTTTTATTTACAACATATATTTAGGGACCCAGACCCATGTTGCGCAAGCTGCAAAGGAGAAACACAAATTGTGGAACAGTTTCAGAATAATGTTCCTCAACTTAAAATTCTGAAGACTTTGAAAACATCATCAAAAGATAATCTGGAGTAATCTCTGTGCAAGGGACAAGGCTGGAAATCAATATTGATTCCTGTGATCCTCAGACCCTCAGCCAGCACTTCATTAGAAACTGGCATGGTTATGTCATGGAAATCACACCATGTGCTCAGGAACACTAACAGAAATCAGTGTCTGTGAACACAGTTCACCAGGTGCAGGTTAAAGCTTTGTCATGTAATTATGAAGCCATATATGAACATGATCTAGCAACCTCCCCCTTTGTGCCAACTCTCATTTAAAATGGGCAGAGGCAAAGTGTTCTGAGGTTAGATAATCAAAATTTGAATTTCTTATTGGAAAACACGGACACCTCGTCCTCTGGACTAAAAAGCAGAGGGAGAATCTGGCTTGTTATCAGCACTCAGTTCAAAAGCCTGCATCTCTGATGGTATGGAAGTGTATTAGTACATATGGAACTGGTTGTTTGCACATCTGGAAAGGCACAATAATGCTGAAAGGTATATACAGGTTTTAGAGCAACATATGCTCCCATCCAGATGGAAGGCCTTGCAAGACAATGCTAAACCAAATACTGCATCTATTACAACAACATGGCTTTGTAGTAGAAGAATCCGGGTGCTGAACTGGCCTGCCTGCAGTCAGGACTTTTCACCAATTGAAAACGTTTGGTGCAGCAAAAAATCCTCTAGCAATGAGAATCCTCTATCGGGCAACAGTGTGACAACATTCTTCTCCCAGGAGTCGAGCAACTGCTCTCCTCAGTTCCCAGATGTTTACAGGCTGTTGTTACAAGAGGAGGGGATGCTACATAGTGGTAAACATGGCCCTGTCCCAACTTCATTTATTTTTTTTTTAGCTGTGTTTTTTAGCTGTCATAAAATTTAAAATCAGCTAATATTTCATTTGATATTTTTGCTATGTTCCATTATGAGTAAAATGGATTTCTGGTATTAATTAAGGAAGCTTGATTTATATCTTGGACTATGATGTTAGCCAGAAGTGGTGCTAAATTTACTCATATAACTACTGTCCCATTAAGCGATTGCTACTATTACATTATACTGTATTACACTTACTTAAATACTCCAAGCCATTGAAAATGAAAAGGATACAATCTATAAATGTATATGGCTACATTTTCACAAGACATAACTGGTATAATTTGTATATTTTTCTTTCAAGGTTTTACAAGGAAGAAAACAGTATGGAATGGAAAACTATATGTACTGTAGACAGTCTGTTGCATGCCCCATCCTCTTGAACTTTCCTGTTTAAATTGTTTTGGATAGACACGGCTTGTGTGTGCGCACTTGCGCGCCTCTTTATGTAAAATAACTTATTTCTATGCATAATTGTACAAGCTTGATACATGCAAAGGGCTCAGCTGACAGCTGTTGCTAAAGAGCGAGTGTCCTGTTTACTTAATGAATGGAAATAATAGAATTCACTGGTTTACTAGAAACCTCGCTACAGCAAACAAAAGATATTAGATTAGATTAGATGCGTGTTACGTGACAGCCGTCTGCTACTATCATATTGCATAAAACTGCAGCTGCAATTAGATGCAAACACACTTATTTAAGTATGGGTATTCATACATGGCAACCACCCCTCAATCCTTCCTTTTTTTGTATGTTTTGCACAGTTCAAAAGTACTGCTTTGAAAAGTGAGGCCACTGAGGAAGTACCTCAAACCTGCATTGTTTCTGATGGCAAGCAGGGGGTGACTCCTCTGATTTCAAAAAGAAGACCAGATGTACAGAAATCCCTCAGATCCCTCAGTCTATGATCTTATTAAACACTCTCCCGTAGAGTTTATGATCTCAGTTGTTAGTTTAAAATCCTGCTGAATACATCATGATGTTCATTTAGTACATTATGGTCCCCATTAGTGTTCAGAAGTAGAATAAAACAGTGTGTGCCTTAGAGCTAGTCTACCTTATGATTTACAGGTAGGTACAACAAGAGTGTGCGTTGTCCCTTGGTTTGTTAATTAGGTCCATCCCTTGCTTGTCACGTCTGGTGTCAAAGCATAAAAATAGCAATGGAGAAAGTGCACAGCTTGAAGCATCACAACAGGACCTCTCTAACCATTTGGTGAAGCCACAATGACTATTTGGCACAATGGCTGCTTGCACACTTTATTGCCAAAAGTATTCACTCGTCTGCCTTCAAAAACATATATGAACTTGAGTGAAATCACATTCTTAATCCATATAATTTAATATGATGACAGCCCACCCTTTGCAGCTATAACAGCTTCAGCATTTCTAGGAAGGATTTCCACAAGGTTTAGGAGTGTTTATGGGAATTTTTGACCATTTTTCCGGGGACACATTTGGGAGGTCAGACACTGACGTTGGATGAGAAGGCCTGACTTGCAGTCTCTGCTCTAATTCATCCCAAAGGTGTTCTATCGGGGTGAGGTCAGGACTCTGTGCAGTTCTTCCACACCAGACTCGCTCACCCATGTCTTTATGGTCCTTGCTTTGAGCACTGGTGTGCAGTCATGTTGGAACAGGAAGGGGCCATCCCCAAAATGGTCCCACAGGGTTGGGAGCATGAGATTATCCAAAATGTTTTGGTATGCTGAAGCATTAAGAGTTCCTTTCACTGGAACTAAGTAGCCCAACTTCAACAACCCTTCACTTTATTTACTACATACCCCATATACTGTAAAAAGAAAAAAAAGCACAGTTTAAAATATAGATTCATCAAACTATGTCAACATACATGTACAATAGTGCGAACACTTGGGAACGATCAGGCAGTAATAGATCCTTGTTGATTTTATGATAATGCTCTGCCAATGTCAAATTTTCTATATATTGCACAAACCTTAAAAAGCCTGTCATTGTGGAAATGACATCTCCGATTACACAGCCTCATTTAGCATTTATTTATACATTTACATATTCTGTTCATTCTGAATGGAGATCGAGAGTAGAAAAAAACCAATTGGTCATCAGTAACTGTCAGTTCAGGGTTATGGTATTGGGAAAGTGGAATTAAAGGCTGGATTAAATTCTGGATCTTTTCATGCATGTGTCCTGAGCATGTTTGCCTTTCCATCTCGATGTATTTTGCCAGCATATTTGAACACATTGTACACAGTGTTTGTGTGTATGTATGCATGCATGTTAAAGTGGTAATGAGGCATGAAATCAGACATGGCTGGTGCTGAGCACTTATGAATGGACGCTTGGTTGTGTCACACAGGGGCTACACTGTAGACTGTTCAACCACTCTGTGGCCCCTGGGGGTTGGGGTGCAGCATAATGATATAAAGTGTAGATGAGGAGGTCCTTCTCCAGAACAAAAACATAAATCTGTTTATGGAGTGAAATATTTTTTGCAAGGAAAGATTTTCTCCCTTCAGCACATAAACACAGAGACACACCCTTCCTCCTCCTCCTCTCGCCATCGCTCTTTCCAGTCTCTCAGCGTGACAGGTGACGTGTGTGTGTGTGTGTGGCCGCCGGGGAGGAGCAGTGGCGCGGTAAAGGTGAGGGGACTGATGGTTTCCACACTGTTCATGGTCAGCCTGGTGACCTTCTGGCCCCTCGGGGAAAAATTACTGAACAATATCATTAGGTGTGTCCATGTAACGCAATAACCTTTGTGTGTTTGTGTTGGTCACAGGCTTGAGTCTGTGATTTGACAGCAGTGAGACTGCCCACTGGACAGGTGCCTTTTTAAAAAAAAAAAAAATGTCTTTGGAGATAGCTACTGCTCAGTCTCTATGGTAACAAAAGGAGCTGGAACCATGGGGTTTAGCATTGAGGTGTGTGGCGTGATGTAATGAGGTAGATGGGTGGATCCCAGCAAGCTATCAGGTGTAGTTTTGCTCGACTTTGAGGCTCCATGTTGTGTGTCCCTCTCGAGGTCAGATTTTAGAAGTGTATGACTCTTAGCTGTCTGTAAGTTAAAGTAAACTTAAAGTTGAACTGAAAATCTACTTTAATCTAATCCTAAATTCTGCCTGTGCATTCACTGGCCAGAATTTAATTTTTCATTTATTTTCTTTTTTTTTAAAGTAAAATTTATAAAAATCAGGCTATAGCATAAGTACTGCTATATCAAAGATGTACTTACTGGGGGGAGGGGGGGGGGGTTGAGGGTCCACTTAACCCTTTTCACCTGCATAAATAAGGCAAAACAGGGTGAACCAAGCAGTCGCTTTTTGAATCAATATGAGACAGCTTTTGTGCACATAAGTG
>VUQK01015111.1:83512-103751 GCA_015106715.1 Bujurquina vittata
ATATATATATATATATATATATATATATATATATATATATATATATATATATATATATATATATATATATATATATATATATACACACATGAAAAAGAACTGTAACTCACAATAAAGGAAAAAAACAGAAGATAAAAGATGATGAGGGGAACGAAAATGACTTAAAAACGAAGAAGGGAGGCTGAGATGGTGAGGAAATACAGGAAGCTATTTGAAGCACAGTTTCGTTGAAACCGTCAGCCATGGCAACCAAGAAGCAACATTTACTGGTAACTATGCGTGTTACACTGACATATGCACACACCTTATGAGGACACGCATGCCTTATGAGAACACACATCCATGCACAGTAGACACAGATGGACAGAAATACAAACACACACGCACAACACTTGGCTTCTAAAGACCTGCACACGTAAACATGCAGAGATGGTAAACGGAGCAGACCCACCCAGGACCCGAGTGATAATTAAATTACGCATCTTACTGTGAGTTGTGGTGATGTCAGTGATGGCCTTTATGGCATTTGTGCAAGACTCCTTTATATCTGGTTATTGTGTGAAGGATATAATGCGTCAGAGCCTTGTTGAGATTCTGGTTTAGAGCTAAAAGAAATATTAGATTCATTTATTAGACTAAAATTATTGTTCAACCTGGTTCTTGTTGCAGTTTCTTTGTCTGCAGTCTCTCCGATCTATGCTAATAAGTGAAACCAATAAGAGATAGTCTCTTACCTTACCTTACCTTATCCATCTGTTTTCGTGCATTTTCCAAATATGCTACACATTGAATGCACTGCACACAGCCGCATATTAACTAAAAACGGAATGAGTATAGATTTTGTTTTGGTGTTGAGGCTAAAGGTTTCGTGTCGCTCCCCGTGAAGCATAATTTAAACCCAGCAAAGCTGAGAGAAGAGTTAGATCAATGCGGCCCCCCGCGGGGAGCCTTGAAGAATGGGAGCCCACAGGTCGATGCCGGGGTGGTGCTGTGCCGTGACATGCATTGGCAGCCACAGCGGTGGTGGTGGCAGCAAGCTGAGCAACATCTTTCTCTTCTTTTCTTCTTTTGCTATGTGACCTGACAGCAGTACGAGGACGAGAGGCTTGTATCATAAATAACACCTTAAATGGGAAAGCATCTAGTATTTGCTTTAATACGAACTGCTCATATTTAAATGCACTCATTTGACTTACTCTGCGATTGCATTTGCACAGATAAAAAGGACCTCCATTAAATTCCTTCCATCAGCTTAATACACTTTTTATCAAGGTAAAAAAATAAAATGAATAATTTCCTGACCTAAATAATGCATTAATGATTATACAGTAAAATGTCTTGCTGCAAGAATCTGCAATATTCCAAAACCACTGCTTAATAGAGACACAAAATCCTGGCCTCCATCGCATCATGTGCTGGAAAATAATGAGTATATAATCTGGCTTTCATAAATAGTGAAAGATATTATGAGTTTCTCTCCCTATTCTTAGTTAACCATAAATCTGCCAAATATCCGGGTTGTGGTATAAAGTGCCTCCAAGTATGGTGGGTAATGCTCTCTTTAAATGTCCATTTTTCCTGGGAACTTTCTTAGAAGGAAGTACATGTATAAATGCAAGTTTTAAGAATAGAGGCAACATTGAGCCATCTGTCTGAGTTTGGACCTTCTGTGCACTGACCCAATGACTGTACAAGGGAACATTAACAAACTTCCTTCTAATTACAATCGCATAACATTTTTTTTCCAAGAGCCTGAAAGGTTACTGTATACATCAATATCTCTGTTGCATCATTCTTACGCTGACATAGAGTGGGATCAAATATTTAGTCGTCTTTTCTCTTTTTCCATACTTTCATACTTTGCTCTTCGTCCAGCCAATTACTGATTCACGCCAGTGATCATTTTCCCAGCCCTCCACCGTCTAATTCCTAATCACAACACTGCCCGGTTTGTCTTCTACCAGCACTAAATCCTACTCGACTCCTAAAATATTACTCTTGCTCTTACAAAAAGGTCACCTTTTACCTATTCATTTGCATAATATATTTGGACATATCACATCCATCCATGTTTACCACCGGCATTTCTATGCTGAGGGAATTATCGCATTTTATGTTTCAGTATAAGATACATAACACCAGATTGTGTGAACACATCCATACTTTACAATTCTACTTAATATATTTGTGAAAACCAAACATGGAAATCAAATGTATGAAAATATTCTAATACCTCTTTGGTGGTTTCAAAACTCTAAGCAAGACACTTTGGATAAATCAGTGCGTGTTTTGACTGTGGTTGTAAAATATTCAGGCTAAGGAAAATTTCCTCTCGTTGCCTGTCTTTGTTTGAAGATGAAGTGCGCGCATGTATGTTTGTGCGTATGTGTGTCCCTGCATGCGTGCATATGAGTTAGCTGAACTTTGAATCATACTCCATCTGTGAGTCGTTTGCTAATAAGCAGTGGGTGCAGCGCTCAGCTGCAAAAAGTAGAGCAAATGTTTGATTTAGAATTTGGGAATGGAAGGTTATATGTCAGTCGTAACAGCAAAGGATTACTAAGTGTATTAATCTGTTCTGGTGTCTTGTCCAAAAACAGGGAGACTATGGTTGATGCTGTAGATGCTACTCCAACCAAGTGAACCCAATAACATATTGCACCCCAATAAAACATGTACATATACATATAAAAATATATGTGTGTGTGTGTTACCTGATGAATTTGCTTCTTATATTACTCACTCACTTTTATCTTTGGTGTGATTTCCAGCAACTTCTAAGGAAATGTATGAGTGAATTTGTTAAATTCAGCTCTCTGCTGTGTTCTGTTTGTAAGATGAGCCAGAGCCTGTCTCAGGTTATTTGGTAGAACCTGCTGGCTGTGATTTTTTATTTTGGCAGTCTGTAAAAGCTGCAGCAGTTAACCTTTACAAATCGGCACTGCTGATTTGTAACACCAAAAAAATAAATAAAAAAAAATTAACAAATAAATTAGAAGTTATTTCCTGCACAGACCTCCACAGTTGGACACTGATTGTCACTGTGATTCACCAGAAACGTGTTCACCCAACTCCTGTTTGGAAGTCTCAGCTTTAGTGTTTTGTCCGTCACCTTTTTGGATGATTACTGTAGCACCAGAAGTAACAAATGACAAAATGCTAGAATCACTGAAAAAACTGAAACATTGTGATCATTTGATTAAAAAAATAGTGAAGAGGTCCAGGTCATTTCCTTAGCTGAGTTGATGGCATCCACCCGCACCCATAACCCACTACTGGATCAGAGATCTATCTTGTAACTTTCCCTGCTTAGTATGGCATCAGACAGGCTAACCTTCATCTATATATAACAAAAAAAAACCTTTTTCCTTCATATACGTTGGGTTAAAACTGGACTCTAGCATATCCTGAAGAATCTGTCAAAATGTGGGACATTGTCTGTAGATAAGGAAATAAAAATGCTGTTCAGTCCCACTTAGAGGGACATCTTGTCACCCTAGTTGCAGGTGATTTGTTAACTTGATTTATATATTGTGCTAATCCTGCATCATGTATTTATTTATTTATTTTTTTGCTTAATCTCCAGTCAGTGCAGCTGACAATTTTAATTCCTTTTGTTTGGTTTGACGATAGTGGGAGGGAGATGGACGAGATTACCTAAATTACAGACGTCTGTCTCTGAGCTTCAAACCACTGTCAGTTTTAATTTAAATTCCTTTTTGATTTGTATATCTAACAAAACCAGCTTTGTTATTCAGTTATTCTGTTCATAGATATGTTTTTTTCATAGAATATTTTTCCAGAGAGAAGCATATTCTGAACTCAGCAGCAGGTATTCCAAAGCAAACAATGGCCGACCACACAGAGCCATGAGTCAAGAGCTTTTGAACCCACTTGTTGCCATGCAGTTTCACATGCTGTTCTACAGAGGCACTTTGAATGGACTAACAAAGTGGGCACCGGTGTAAAAACAGATTTCGTATTCAGCTGCAGGTGTTTATGCTTGCTGGACGCAATTTGATACGTGCAGTCTCCAGTGTCAAACTGAACATCAGCCAGTAGGGCTGGCTTTTTGAAACCTGTAGATTCCAGCGTGTCTGCTGCTCTAAGAATTGGGGATTGTGTTTCTCCACGCACGCTGGTGTTGTTGCTGTGGTCCTTATCGGTTCATACGGCATTATTGCGTGTAATCCGAACCTGTGTGGGTTCAGTCTGCACGTACATGAGAAAGAAGTGACTGTTACATGAGAAGGCAAACCGATGAATGTGATTCTTTTTGTGTGTTATTGCCAAGGATTTGGTTACTTTGCTACTGAGGTCTTATTTGATCAACTGATGTTACACATTATTTACTGCTTGGTTTTGTAGGTTAAGGCCTTAGCTGCTTCAGCTTTTGAAAAATTGTTGATGCATTCTTGCTCTTTTACCTACACAGATAAGAAATGTCTCACAGCAGCTCGAGCGGGGAAATAAGGCTCAAGTATGCAGATATTAAATGTTCAGTCTTGTGTGTTTTGCTGTTCCAGATTAGACCTTAGCCTGGTCTCATTTGTACTTGAAGCAAAGGCAGCTGGCTGAAGTTTTTAGGGGAATAATGTTTTTCCAAAATTAAATCAAAAGGCTTTTTTAATTTTAAAATCATTAGAATAATTTAATAAATGGTAGCTGCTTTTGACAAGAAAGTCAAACTGTGTGGCAATTGGTGCGATATCTCATATATACTGTACCTTTAGAATCATCCATGAAATGTGACCTGTACATAATCCAGCAAACTCGAGTCGAGGCGTAGACGACCAGAGATGTGAAACACAGCTCTGGATGCTCTGTGGAAACCTGGAACAGATGCTTTGATTAAGAGTGGGATTAAAAGCATTATATGTGTTTAGTTTGATCAGCTTGTTTTTCATAAAGACCTTGGCAGCCCTGCCAATATTCTGCCCTTTCCTCAATGACAGTTTAGTTTTTGTTCTTTTTGTTTTTTTGTTTTTTTTGTTTAAAAAAAATGGCTTCAGTCTCCTTTTTTATCCTCATTGTGGTGAAGGCAGCACCTTCAAGTGAGAATCAAAGGTGAATATATGTGGCCAGTGTGATTGTTAAAACCAAGAGCTGTTATTAAGTGATCGATGCTGAGTTTTTCATCTTCTAAAAGTGAGTGTCCAGGATGTGGTGTGTGTGTGTGTGTGTGTGTGCGTGTCTGTGTGTGTGTGAGTCTGTGTGTGTGTGCGTGCGTGCGCACACACACACGCACACACACACACATCGCTCCTCAAGGAGATTGGTTCAGTAATACCAGACTTGAGCTTTCATCATTCATGAGTCATATCTAGTAGGATATTGAGTTGCGGCTTGCAGAGAACAATAAACAAATCTATTTATCACAAGAGTAACCGAGATTATGATGACAGCGTCATCCGGTCTGGAAGTTTCCACAAACCCTTTCTGCTCTCTTTGTCACTCCTGGATTTGGTCTGTAAAGACAAATGAAAACTTGGGGCCCAGCTTTGTGTCTGCTCATAGTGTGGGTGTGGTTCTGGTTGTGGACTTGTTCATTTTGATTATGTATTACTTTGTTACAAGCCTGTTTCTTAAATATTACATCCTTACATAATATAAACAGGATTCTCAGTTACACAATGATCACAATGCTCAGTGGCAACATTTTTGAATGAAACATTATTTATGAACTGAATCAGCACTGCAGGAGGATGGTCAGGGTGGGCGGCTTGCTATGGTTGGGTTAAGCAGTTCAGGAAGATATTTTATTTTTTCAGAAATATTAATGAACACTTTATGTCTCAGTTCACTTTAGGCTATTTCTGTCCGGCCTGCAATCTTTCCCTAACCATACCAAGTGTTGGTACGACAAATATTGCTAATGTTAATGTCTGTATGTGGATATCAATGTTGTCCAGTCTGCAAGCAGTTTCCTTTAAAACATTTTAGAGTTGAAAATTACTCAGACACAGCGTGGCCTTCTCATTAGACTTGGTCCCTTGTAGTTGTACCTCAGTGGTGCACTGTGTGTAGATCGCTGCTGGTAATGCTGATAACACTTTCAGCAGCAAGAAAATCACCTTGGTGTGTCGAGGGAGAGCTGTGGTGTGAAAATTGTGCATTTAAAAAAAAAACTTTTTAAAAATCCTCCATGTTTATCCTCCATAGACTGTCTCGCTTTTCTTCTTTGTCATCAGCTGCACAGACGCTTCCACCTACCAGCTCCCTGTAAACAGTTTGCGTTTGCAGTCCCTAATGAGGAGCTAAACGACACATTTATGGAGTTATCTGCTGCTCTAAATATACTGTAAGCTAGCCTAAACCTTAATGGGCTTCTGCATTTGCAGGTTGTCTCAGTGAAAAGGGATATTGTAGGGTTTCATGGACAAGCAATTCCTCTCTGGGGGTTTCCGTGGCATCCAATTTAATTTTGCAATTCTTATCCAGACTTATCCAGCAGTAACTTAAATTTGATAATTAGCCTACAGCAGGATTAATAATTAGACTATAACTGCCAAGAAACTGAAATATCATTATTCTGAATGCAACTTAGTTTATGTGCAAGTTTAAAAGTGAAGCTCTTATATATGTTCTGTACAGGAGAAGTGTGTGCAGAGCTGCCGTTTTAGAGATTTAGTGAACATTACCTCATTTACTCTCCTTGATCCATGAACCTGAAGTGAATCATTGTTTTGAACCACTTTATGGATTATCACTCCTACGTATCCTGTAGACAGTTGTAGATGGACCACATAAAAATCAAAATGAGAGAAGTGGCATATGTGGGGTTTGTTACCCTATTCTCTGTCAGGATCAAGCCCTGTAAGCCAAAACACAAGCCTTCCACCATGTCCTTAGCTTTAAATATTCTCAACACAACACACACAGAGAAGCTTCTGATAGGGGGGAAGAGCCACTATACACTGTAATTAGACTGTAATTAATGTGTTTTGTGCGCTTGAAAAAAATAGCTGTGACTTATGTGATGGGCTTCCTTTGTGGTAGCTTTCTAAATAATTAAGTTTGAGCATTGAGGAAGGGCGGTGAACTCCTTTGTGTTTGTGAATAGTGTTTTATTTTGATAGAACATGGCCAGGTGCCATATGTGTGATGTGATGCCTTTATCATTGAGGCATCACCCACACAGCAAAGCATACAGTAAATATCACATGAAAACACAGTCAGATGTCAGCACCAGTATTGGGAGAGCTTGTTGGAAAACTATGTTTCCAAAATTATGTTTCCACAAGCAACCAGCATACAGAACAGTAGAAAGAAATGATGCGAGAGAGAAGCTCTGGGATCTGTTGTGATTCATGAAGGTTAGGTCACTGGCTGAGTTCACCTCATGAAGCTTCAAACCATAGTTTGCATGGATGAGAAAATGTTTCTTCAGTGAGTGAGCAACATAAACCTGTTTGTGCTGGTAAAAGTTAACATGTAAAAAAAAAAAAGGATTTGGGGTAACTATCAGTCATCACAAGGTTCGTTCAATAGCTGTTCTGAAGCTCTCAGTGGTATCACAAAATCTTCATCGGTGAATGGAGATGGCTTCATAGAAAGGATGCCGCTCTTGGATTGAGGTCTTGTGACTGTAAGCATGGTGCGTTATCCTGTTGGAAGCAGCCATCAGAAGATGGTTACACTGTGGTCATAAAATGTAACCATCGTTTGGTACAAAGAGTGCCCACACCATTGCTCTAACAGCAGCGGCCTTAACCATTGGTACAAACCATTGTTACCCTGGCCTCACATAGACTAATGTGTGATGTTCACTGATGTTTCAGTGTTCACTGCACTAGATTAACGGATCAGTTTTTTCATGTTATTCATGCCAAATTTGGACCCAAACATATGAATGTCACAGCAGAAGTTGAGACTCATCAGACCAGTTAAACATTTGTCCAATCTTCTAGCCTCAGTTTCTGGTTTGCAGCTGACAGGCGTGAAACCAGATGTGCTCTTCTGCTGCTGAAGCCCATCTGCTTCACGGTTTGATGTGTTTTCAGAGATGCTCTTCTGCATACCGTGGTTGCAGCAAGGGTTTATTTGAGTCACTGCTGCCTTCCAAAGCTGTTCTCCAATCCGAGCGTCAATATCGGTTGTTTGTACCTATACGACCCATATGAGCGTTTCCAAAAGGAGCATCCCTACAGGTGCCAGGAGACAATGCAACCTGATATTGTGAAACTGCGTGTAAACTACAGGTCACTTTTTAAAAGGATGTGTCTGTAGTTCAGGAGGTAGAGCAGGCCACCTACTAATCAGAATATTCTTTGGGAAGATACTGAAGGGCTTTTATGAATGGGTGTGACTGACTCATATTGTATAAAGCAGTGCTCAAGTACATTAGAAATGCGCTATATAGAAATCATTCCATTAAACATTTAATGTTTAAGCTTTTTTTGTGGCATCCGATGCCATTTAGTCCCCATAGACTTTTCGAAAATCTGAGAAAATCCAAATTTTCATATTTCTTCAGAATTTGGCAGAGAAAACTGAACATTTTATTCACAAATCTTTCCGTATACAACTGCTCGAGGTCATTTAGTTTTAAGACAGGTATTGGTCGTAAAACTGTGCCTGCGCAAATGACCTATGAGGTGAGGAATGGCTCAAAGCAGTCTGACCATTTTTCTTGGTCTTCTGGCCTCACGGCATTTTCTCCCATTTTCTCACTGGATATTTGCTCTTTTTCTGACCATTCTTTGTAAACCCTAGAGATGGTTGTGTGGGGAAATCCCAGTAGATCAGCAGTTTCTGAAATACTTAAACCAGCCTGTCTGGCACCAACAGCCATGCCACATTCAGTTGTGTAAATCACTCCTCTTCCCCATTTTGATGCTCACTTGGTCACCCTGACCGTGTCTGTATGCCTAAATTGAACTGCTGCCAAGTGATTGGGTGATTCGATATTTGTGTACACGAGTAGTTACCGGGTATACCTAATAATGTGGCCTGTAAGTGTAGGTGGAATTTCCAAAATGGTTACCAGCAGATCATTTGACCTTCATTGTTTATTGAACTTTCACCCACAATATATAAAGTCAGTTTTCACGTTCTAACATTTGTTATTGTTGGCTGTCTATAAAAACTCTTTCTTCATTCAGTCAATTACTGTACAAGACAATTTGCTTTTGTTATCAGAGTGAAAAGCCGTTTGTAATGCTTTTTCTCAAAAGTGCTGTTTTTTATAGTTGAGCTATGTTACACTGTAGGTCTCTGAGCTGCTGCTCGCAGGGCTTTCACTGACAGCTATCCCCTGTGCTGTTTAAAATTCACACATTTTCAGAGTATGCTCGCTGGTTATCACGGCGTGAACACAGTTGACGTCAAATAGGTAATGGTAGTGTCACTGAGAGGACAACTACTCTGCAAACGGATTAGGTTAATCACAGAGGGAATGACTGCAGTGGCCTCTTTTCAGAGCGGGGAATTAGATTTATACAGAGAGCGAGGTCGGGTGGGGGGGATTCAGAAAGCTACGTTGTGGTAAGGCAAGCAAGACAGCCACCAGACAGCTCTAAATTCTCCCTCTATCTGGCACTCAAATGTGTCAGATTGTAGACTGGGAGGGTTTATTATCTCCTGTCTGACCATATCGTCACTTGTCTTTTTGGATGGATGGCGCTGGAAGCTATAAGCGATATGTCAGTAGATGAATGCAGCGTTCAGAGTGACCGCAGAGATCTGTGTTTTTTGCGCTCCTCTGTGTTCACACGTCAAAGCGAAAAATCAATAACTGCCTTACCTGTGATGTAGATGAGAGATAAGCAGGAGGAAGCAGATGGTCTCATGTAGACGACTCTGTGATGGTCTTTCAGGGTTTAATGCGCTAGACTGGTGGATGCTGACCTTCTCACTTGAGCAGTTATGCACTTAAAGAAAAACTGTAGCGCCATACATGTGATCACACAACATGTTAAGCTCTATGATTATAACCTCAATGAAGACATTATTTTGGTGCAACTTGCAGTCCTGATAGTGATGGTTTTTTTCCCCTGTTTTGCAGTTTTAGTGGTTTCTCCAGGTCTGAAGCGGTAACTTTTTTTCCCTAAGAAAAGGATGCATCTGTGTGTTTAAATGTCTGTGCACATAAATAAAAAAATAAAATAAAATAAAATCAGACAAAGTCGGTGCAAAGTTGGTCCAGTATGAAAAACACTTTCTTTTTGCAACTGTTTGAGCATTTTAAAGTATATATGCAAAGTGACACCCTGTTGTGAGCTTCAGTGAAATGGGTACAATTTGGGCTAAAAGTTACAGAAGCATGATTTTTATTTACCGCTGTTGTTCGCTCTGAAAGCTGTTTACCAACTGACCTCGAGCTTGACGTCTGCAGCCGCAGGAAAGTCCTAGGCATCCACATTCCACGGATCACTCAGGCGATGATGAGGTCAAACATGGGCTGTTAAGATCACAGGGAATTCACATGACAGAAATCAGAGCGCACTTTCCCCCAATTTTACCAATACAGCATATTGATCAAAGGCGGTCATAATGTTACCAGGGCACAAGAATCTATTCTTGGACTTTGTAAATCAGTGCAGAACATTGTGAGATAAATTTTTTCAATCCGGATCAAAATTTTTCCTTACCCCTGAAAACAATTTTGTTTGCCACTGTTCCCATAAACTTATCTCTATATCTAGTCTGTCCCTATGAACTCCTGAGTTTCTTGCTGTCTTTTCAGAGTTTATTTTTAAAGCGCTTTCAGGGATCATGTCTGTTCTCTGATCCTGATTTAATATGATTGGGTGTGTTCGTATTAGCAAGACAGCTTTTATGTCAAAGGTGACGCTGTCAGATACATCTGAGATTCTATTTGCAGTCGTCCTTTGTTGTTGCAGGAAATAAAAGATATTTTGTTTCTTTTTTTTTCTTCACTGTTATCCTCATTCGCAGTGTGAAATGGATTCAAGGCATAAGGCAAAGTGACAGTTCGACAGGCTGCTTTTAAGCTGTCAAAAGAAAGCCTGATCAGTTTTAAATTATAGCTCTCTGCTTTTATATGAAATACTATAGAGGAAAATGTGTTTTTGCATATATTTCTTTTGCTTTTATATAAAAATGACAAATGTACGTGATCACCCAAAAGATACTGTACAATAGTTTAAATAACTTAAAAAAATAAAAATGAAAAGGTCTGATTGGAGAAACATGCCTCAGTTTCCATCAATAAACAGATTTCTGTTAAGGATTTGCACACATGTATTGATTTCTGCACGATGCTTTTAAGAGCATACCTCTTTTCATTCTCATTCATAATTGTGGGTGATGAATGGGCGTTACTTGGGCACAGTATAGCCAGCATAGTTGTTTTTAATCCAGCATGAAATAATGTGTGAAAGAACCATGCTTACATACTAATGCTCTCCATAGGGCATGGCTCATCTGGTAGCACATCTTGCACGCCACATCATGTAAAAATTGGTTGCGTGGCTTGCCTAGAATCAAAATACAGATATCACACTGCCATCTTGTGGCTGCAAATGCAACCACGGAGGCCTTTTTCTGTGAAGCTGAACGGCGCCCTCTTATGTTCACAGAAGATTCCTGCCTGACATCAGTTTTTTTTTTTAAACCCACAAACTCAGGAAGAAGCAGGTCAGAAAATGAAATAATCTATTTTGATATGGCGTGAGAGCTGCAGAAAGGGTGAGAACAACTCGTGTGCAGGTGTCCACCCCATGAGGAAATGATTTATGAACAGGTTTTACATTACCACATGCTTCATGGCATGTGATAGTTAGATCTGTTAATAAAGTATTTATAGCATGTGTTCTGTTGCCAGAGTTTTAGTATAATGTCACTTGTCTATAATGTCTTGGCCATATGTTTTGTTGGTTTTTTTTCTGATTCAAGTTTAAAGGATGGGCAAAAGAAACAAAGCAAAAAGCTGATGAGCACAATCAGTTGGTGTTTTTTTAAAATTTGTTTTTCGCCAAGACTATTGTTTCAATAGGGACTGCCTACAAGAAGCTCTTCTTAACTAGTTGTAAAGAGACATGCAGACTTTCTTTTTTTCTTTTCGTTGCTGTTTGTGTATTCATTATGTCTTGAATAATATGCATGCTAGCTTCCATTTGAGGCCTGTATGTGTGATTTAAACTTGACCAGCAGTACTTAAATGTACTCATGAGTCATGCGCTTATGTACGGTTTTATGATTTTGGGTTCAGTTATAGTTGAGTTGAGCAGCTTACGTCATCAGCTCAAGGCAGGGGTGTCTCTAATTTTAGACGGATTTGACTGTGTGATGTCACTAAATTATGTAAGACCACATAAATAGGGTGGAGTTTCTCTCTGAGAGAACAATATTCAAGCCTTTGAGTGATTACATTCATGCAATACTCATCTCTCAACTTTCTTACGCGAATAAAAATATGTTTGCGGGACATTAGAACACTGCGGCATTGAAATAGTCTTACATTTACTGAGAAAATCCACTTAGAGGTGGCTGTTTTCATCTGCAGCAGCTACCATTGGATCTATGTGATTTTGTAATATAGATACCTCCAGAGGAATGCCGTTGCTTTTGTTGCACAGGATACATGCAGCCCTGTGGCTATGCACACGTCCGTCTTTGTGTTTATTGAGAAGCATTGGGGCGAGCTGCGGTGCGGGAATGTACTGTGGTAACGATTCAGTTTTGGTCTCTGTGATCCTGCTCCACCCGTCATGTGTTTTTCTAAGCGCCTTGATTATGTGTCATCCTCTGAATCACATCTAGCAAAATGACAAGCAAGCATACTTGTCCTGTCATGACGGTACTTATTAGAAACTCCTCCAGCTGTCATTCAGCAAGGTTTTCCTGTGGAGTTTCACAACTACTCTTAGAAGAAGTGAAACTCATTGTAGGAGGGTTTTTCATGAAACCTATATCACATCCCACTTCAGGCGACTTTTATTTCATAATGTTCTTTGTCCCTTTTATTGTCATAAAGGGGAAAACCTGACTGGAACTTTCATATACCAGGAAGTCTCTTAACATTTCTTTTTCAAGGGAGGCCTCACCAAGAAGGCACACTATTATAAAATTACAAAAATGATAAAAATCAATTATAACACGAAAACACATAAAGCAAAAAGAAATCAAGTCAGTCAACAAGAGCATAATATGAAAATACAAAGTGGGACACCATGAGCTATCCATGCAGTTTCAGAAGCCTTTACAAGCACTCCAGCACTGCATCCAGCTTTAATGTGCTCTGATCAAGGTGTAAAATAGGAGAACATTGCTCTACCCATTTCAGGAAAAGTCCTGGAGGAGCCCCCCAGAGAACTGCAAATCATAGCAGTTGTAACTATTAAGAATTTACACAGATAAAACAGGAGTTTACACACTGTGGCTTTGTACATTATGACCACCTGCCTAATAGCATGTTGGCCCCCCCTTCTGCTGCCAAAACAGCAACAAACTGTGATGCACTGTGTATTCTGACACCTTCCTAGCAGGAGCAGCATTAACTTTCTCGGCAATTTGAGCTACAGTAGCTCGTCTGTTGGATCAGACCACACAGGTCAGTCTTTGCCACCCGTTACCCTGTCGCTGGTTCACCACTATTCCTTCCGTGGACCCCTTTTGATATTGCCCACCACAGACGGGGAACTCTCCACAAGAGCTGCAGCCTTGGAGATGCTCTGACCCAGTTGTCTAGCCATCACAATATGGCCCTCGTCAAACTCGCTAACTTAGATATTTTGTTTCTTAATCTATGTTTTAGGATTAAATTATTATTATTTTTTAGTGTGTCTGTATATTACTACTTGAGTCATGAAGACCTGGAGCAGATATGTCTTAATATACATCCCTTGTACACACACACACACACACACACACACACAGACGCACACACACACACACACACACGCACGCACAGACACACGCACACACACACCACACAACCTTTACTTACCCTTCTTTCTACTGACTTTACACATTTTGTACATGCTGCGATCCATCGTAAGCCTGTCATCAGTTGTCATGAAGTGAGGGCTTAGGTATCAGTATACTGTACAATATCAGTGGGCACTGTGGCCCCCTGCAATGATGCCAGATGCCCCCTCTTTCTCACACAGAGACATTCTGACAGTTAAGGTGGGACAGATTTCAGGAAAACAGTGAGTCAAAGCTCGCTATCACTGTGAAATCAAACACTGTAAGGTTTTGTTTGTTTTTTTAATCTTTATGCGTAAGTGGAAGTGGAAGAACGGGTTCTCAAAGAAAGAATTAAAGTGTGCTTTATCACATTAATCAAATGTTTATACACTGCTTATAAATGCTAAAGAGACGCTGTTAATGTGAAGTGTAATAATGTTTAATTTTGCATTGTGCAGAAAGCAACATACAGCCTGCATACATTTAGAAGACACCATAAAATCTGATATTTCTGAAAACCTTTCCCATAAATATGAAAATCACAGGAAGTATCATTTCCTCATATCAGTTTTTTTTAAAAAGCAAAAATACATGCAGTTATATTTTTAACGCGCTGGGTGTGTGCCCTTGTGCTTGTGTGTGTTTTCTATAGATACAACAGCTGATAAGGCTGTGAGGATAAGATGAATAATTACTCCACTCCAGTGACTCCACTCCAGAACTTTGATGTTCCTCCTTACTCTGCTGGGCTCCACCAAAGGGAACAGAGCTCCATACACACACATGTTAAACACACACACACACACACATGCACACACACAGCATGGGGAGGAAGTGTAGTCTGTGACGAGGAGAAGAGTCCGGCAGAGAGAGAGCAATGACAGAGAGTCAGAGAGTGATCGAGGGCTGAGAGAGTTCAGGGATGTGACGTGCAGACTGCTGCTTACATTGTTGTCTGGTGTGACATGAGATCAAGTGTGCCGAGAGGGTGACTGGATACGTGTTTGCTGCTTGTTTTGTACCTCGGAGAGAGTGGCTGATGGATAATGTGCTGAGGAACTTTCGTTTTAACAGAGGCTTTATAGGAAACAGTCGTGTCAGTGTATTATCATATAAATATATGTGTGTATATATACGTAGGCTGAATAGATTATGTATTCAAATGTGGTGAATGCGTGAGTGTTGTCAGTCATTTACTTCTGTAGTTGGAAGTTTTTGTGCGTATGACTTTTCGTTAATGTAAAGTGCATGAGAGGTGTATGTGTATGCTACTTGGGTGATAGTGATGGTACAGTGGATGACAGCGTGTGACATTTGTACACTTTCTGAGTTTTGAGGCATTAGCATTAGGTTAGGTGTGCTTGTGGTTACATATGTGATGGTATGTGTCAGATAGTGTATGCATGAGTGCATGCGTGTGTCGGGGCAATGTACCGGCGTTCACCCTGTGCCAGAGGAAGGGTTCATTTTGACTTCAGTGAGGAAGTCATCAGGAAACTCCACGCTGCAAACCATGGCCATACTCACAGGTTAGGAGACACTCATACAACCACACGCACAATTCACGTTGTCATGCTCTATTTACACTTAAAGAATGCGTCTTTCATCTTCCGCTCTGTCCTGTCTGTTCAGCTGTCAAACTAACTTTTCCATTTACTTTAGGAAAGTCTTCACTGATTCGTTTATGCTGTGAATGCCATCCTCACTATACAGTATGAGTAGACATACTTATATCTTCTCATTCATGTGAGCTCTCATGTGTTTCTCATCATTATATTAACGCTTAACTGGAATGAGATTGCACGCACTGTCACGTGTATGGGTGGAAAAACACAAACACATTTGAGGTGAAACAGTTCTTACAGAGTGAAATTTGAATGGGCTGCATGCCGTTTTTGTCAAGTTAAAGATAGTCAAATTATTTGCAATGCAAATCAGTCTGGAAGTGTTGAGATGAGTTTGTTTATTTTCCAGACTGTAAGATAAAGCCTAGTTTTGTCTATGAAGTAAAAATATCAAGCAGCTGAGACCAAGGACATAACCCAAAAAAAGGAAAAGAAAAAATATGTCATGACATTGAAGGGGCTGTGATCCTTGTAGCCTTGAGCCACTGTGGTAAATTTGACTTTGTGTGCCTATATCAGTGTGTCGTTTCAGCCATTATCAACAGACCTATCTATCTCAGTTTTTCATTCATGACAAATTTTAAATATCTACTACTTCAGAACAAAAAGTGTCAGTTTGAGAAGTTTTAGAACGTGGTTTTGTAAAACTGCAATTGGTATTTTTTTCCGTATATTTATTGAAACGTTTTCATTTGATTTAAAATTTGTCAAATGTTTGCTCTAGAGTCACGTAGTATAATAATTCTGAATCTATGATTTTAAACCCTTCATGAAAAACCCATTCAGGAGGTACGTTTTTACTAATCTGTGAACATCAACCTCCTTATGTTTTGCTCCTTTTTTTTTTAATCTCACCTGCATTATCCTATTGTTGTGTTTGATCAGTTTTATCTATAATGACTTTGACATACAAGCTTACCACTGCAAACTGGGCATAATGACAGCTGGCTGCATTACTGCTTGTTGTATAAATGTGATGGGTTATTACTAGTGTTAATAATTTGTTTTGATGAATTGGTAAATAATTAATTCAAGTAAAACCTGAAAGGGTATTCTCTAATGCAGCACTCCTGCATGCTGCTTCTGAGAGAAACTAAACCACTGTGAAAACTAGGCTGGGTCTCGCCCCAAGAGGACTGTTGATATTTTGGCTCAACCACAGACTGATCAGGCTGCCTGGTGGGACTTTTGCGATGTTTAGAGAATATTCAGGCACTGAAACAGAGCAAAGAAAGAGATAACAAAGAAGTAAATACAACTCAATTAGGCGTGGGTGCCTTAAATGAAGCTGATCGCAATTAACTCAAATATCTTAAATTAGATTGAGGAATTTTAGTAAGTTTTCCCTGCATGCATAAACATAATACAATCTGTTTATTTCTTTAATCTTTTAAACAAAAATAGAAGGATAAATGGGAAGTGTATAATTGTGGATGTCTGAAGACGTTGGCTTCTGGAGACGTCGGCATCCACCTCTGGCTGGTTGGGTGGGTTCCTGTGACTGTGGGTTTCCTGTGGAAAGTACAGGACTACAGTGAAGAAAGGAGAAGTACACAGATGGTGTACTGTACTGAATCATTAGACAGGTAGACGGAGTAATTGCTTCATGAATGCTTGCTCGTATTGCTGTGTGTACTTCATTTGTAGATCGTTGGATTTACACATGCAGCTGCCCTGTGGTTCTGGGTGTGAATGAATTAACCTATATTCTATATGTCCCAGGGAATGTATCTAGCATAACCAGCTGGAGCAGAAGATGGGCTTAACCCAATATTTGGTCAGTGACCTGGATTCCAATGGCATAATAACAAAGAGCACAGCTCCTTTTTTATCTATACAGAAGGTTTTCCTGGGTGCTGGATCCCTTTTTTTTTTTTTTTTTTGCTTCCAGCCTTCACTACTACAGGCTGAAAATACGTCAGATGATCCCAGTTTCAGTTTCAAGCTTTAACTATTGTGGAAAGTATATGTAGTTACAGCATGATCAAACTTTTAAAGCCACATCTGAGATGTAAATGACAAAAGCTCATTTGTTTAACTGTGGGATAAAGTGCCGTTTAAATTCGTTTACACACTGTGCTGTTCGTGTGTTTCTTGTGATATGATATTAAAAAAAAAAGTGACTTAATGATAATAAAAAAAATTATATTCAAGATTTTACATGTGAACCAAACAAAACTGAATCAGGGGCTGTTTTTTTCTGTTAGCTTCATTGTACAGTATGTTTGCTAAATAGCTGTAGGCATTTGAAAGCAGATTCCTTTTCACTTTGCTGACCCATTTTTCTCTCCGGCAAAGGATTTTGAATTACAGTGTTTTGTGCTTGCTTGTCCATGGGTGGAGTGCAGCTCCGTGTTGCAGAGTTTGTGGTTTAGCAGAGTTTTATTTGCAGTGCATTTCAGGACTCCTAAGTCTGCTGTGATTAAGGGGTAAAGTTTTTTGATGATGATAATGGAAATTCAGTGTGAATAACAAGGATGATAATAAGGGATAATACTGATGACTGAGAGGATTAAGACAATGGTATTGATGTGTTTGGTTTGGTACATGCTTTTATTACGAGCTGTAGTTAAAGGACAGTGCTCAGGTGGCACAGGTTCAACAAGGTAATGTTGAATGTGGCTACATGTGACTTTTCCTGTTGATCATCTTAGTGTGTAATGTGGCTGTGGCTCAGGAGAGCAGGTCACCTACTAATCAGAAAGTTGTTGGTTCAGTTGCCGGCTGCTCCAGTCTGCATGCCAAAGTATCCTTGGGTGAAATACTGAAGTGTTTGAATTAGTGGGTGTGAATGAGGTATGTGGTACAAAGCGCTTTGAGTGCTCAAGTACATTAGATAAGCGCTATAAAAGAGCCAATCTATTTATTTAACATTTAAGATTTTCCTGTGGCATATACAGTAACGTCATTTTGTCCCCATAAACTTTTCAAAAATCTGATTAAATCCATATTTCCTTATGTCTTTGGGATTTACTGGAGAAAACCAAACACAGATAGCACAGATCCAACAAGGTGCCTGAAATATTCCTCATACATTTTGGTCCATATTGGCCAATATGTCATCCAGTCCGTACAACAATATCAGTCGTTTGTTCCAAAATGACATGTGTGCTTCAAAAACGCTCCTACATGTGGCTTTTCATATCTGTCATGTTGGTGTGTAATGTGGCTGTGGCTCAGGAGAGCAAGTCATCTACTAATCAAAAATCAAACAACCTGTGAGGTTGATTTTTAAAGGACAGGCTCATATTGACATTAAAGGATCATGTGGATTCTACAAAGCTGCATATCCATGATGCAAACCTCCTGCTCCACCACATCCCAAAGATTATCTATTGGAATGAGATCTGTGACTATGGGGACCATTTGAGTACAGTGAACTCATGATCATGTTCAAGAAACCAGCCTGAGTTGATGTGAGCGTTGTGACATGGTGTGTTACTGTGCTAGACGCAGTCATCAGAAGATGGGTTTGACTGTAGGGAAGGACATTAAAACATTATTCGTTTGGTACCAAGAGGCCTAAAGTCTGCCAAGGAAATATCCCACAAACCATTATGTCCCCACCATCAGCCTGAACCTTTGATACAAAGCAGGATGGATCCATGCTTTTGTGTAGTTTATGCCAAATGTGATCCTAGAGAACCATCAATACAGGGTAACCCTTTTGGTGTGCCCATGTGAACTGTAGCCTCAGTTTCTTTTTCTTAGCTGGCAGGAATGGCACCAATCTGCTTCAAAGGTTGATGAATTTTGTGTTTAGAAATCCTCCTCTGCATGCCTTGGGTGTAGTGTTGCCTTCCTATCAGCTCAAAGCACCCTGGCCATTCTCCTCTGACTTCCAGCATCAGTAAGGCCAGAGAACTCCTGCTCTGGATATTTTCTCTATTTCAAACCATTCTGTGTAAACCCTAGAGATGGTTGTGTGGGGAAAATCCCAGTAGATCAGTAGTCTGGCCCAAAAACTATTCCACATTCAAAGTCACTTAAATGACCTTTTTAATCCCATTTTGATGCTCAGTTTAAACTTTGAGCCTTGATACATGCCTAAATGCAGTGAGTTGCTGCCATGTACTTGGCTCATTAAATGTATGTGTTGATGTGCAGATAAACTGCTATACCTAAAAAAAAGTTGATTTTCAATGGGACAGTTTTGAATAATGCATTTTAGCTTTTAAGACATGGCTTTTAATATAAAATCTTAATATGAGCTGTAACTAACCAAGCTATCACATGAAAACGGTTCAGTTGAAAAATCAACTTTAACTCTGAAATGTACTGCAGGTGGAGGAACAAGTGCAGCATAAATCCCTGTCTCAATGAAGACACATGCATGCAGACGCAAATTGCTATAAATCTGACTGCTCATTGCTGTTTTTGTTGCCTTTGACCTTTGTAGCTTGGGCTTTGGCTGCGCCGGCATACAGTCAGCTTTGTTGTCATTCTCAGTTCGCTAGCTTTGTCAGTGTTGTGTTAACAGTAGAGGATTGTTGTTTCTGGACGGCACAGTTTGCACTTTTCTATAAAGCTCCCATCCTTTATTGCGGTCAACCTAAAGCATCAACCTTCTAATGTACATATTAGAGGGTTGGTGGTTTGATTCCCAGCTCCTCCTGCATCCTTCGGCAAGATATTTCACTCTATCGTCCCCTGATGCATCCATCAGTATATTTGTGTGTGTGTGTGTGGGTGTGTGTGTGGGTGGGTGGGTGTGTGTGTGGGTGGGTGGGTGTGTGTGT
>VUQK01015112.1:0-18327 GCA_015106715.1 Bujurquina vittata
TCACTCAGTCTTTCCCTCCGTGATGTCAGAGCTCATCTGAGGTCTAACACTCGACACGGGATGTCTGCCGAGCACGCGCACACACACACACACACACACACACACACTCTCTCAGCCTGCCTTCAGCCTCTAATAACAGCCTTTAACACTGCAGCAGGCTCGTTGTCGTGCTTGCAGGTGGTTACTGTACATTGTGTGTTCAGTGTCACTGGCGTTGTGCGCCCCCTGCAGGTCAGCCGATGCCCCCTCAGCTGCTGCAGTGTTTCAATAATCCAGCCTGAAAATAAAGACTGAGCTGTAGGTGGGGTTTAAATGCAGCAGGTGGAGCTGATTGGATCAGTGTGGGGTTAGTTTTAACCAGCAGCAGGAGAACAGACTTCTTAAATCTTTGTTGGTATTTTGTCAATCAATAGGAATTCAACACTGCATCGCACAGGGTGAGGAGCGCCACCCTCAGGCAGGGAGGAGGAAAAACACAAGCGCCACCCTGACAGCGGAGTGAATTATAGCAGGCTCTCATTTAAGCTGCCGTTCATAATTAATAGCCTGTAGTCCTTTTTTACTCGTATCACTTTTTTCCCAGCCTGCTGGGGCCACACACGGAGATCAGATGTAATATTTTCTGGCGTGTCTGCATTGCAGCAACACTCTCTGAATAGCAAATACACTGAACCCCATTACAGCCTCATTCAGAAAACTGTCAGCCTGACGGCAGCAGAACAAGACGGAGCGCTCCCATTAGTGCAGTCCGGTCTTTCATTTTTCTCTCCATCGAGCAGCCAGCGTGCTTCCCGGCCCGCCGTTCTCTCCTCCCACGCTGCTCCTGCAGGGAGGAGGACGGGGGAGCGTCTTCAGACTATAAATAGCAGGCAAGGATTGGGGTTAACAGAGGGGGCGGAAGAGGGGGGAGAGTTTTGGCTGTTTGGATTGACGTCACGTTGGCGAACTGTTCTCATGCAAATGGCTTGCAGTGCTCTGTATCACACTCCTCTTTTCTCTCGGCTCTCTTTCTGTAAAACTCTAAAAACCATGAATTCTCTTTGCTCAGACCGCTGAATGAGCCTCACACAGTTTCAGGCTTTGTATCCTTTCAGCTACCAACATTTGGTTCAGACGCTTATTTTCCCATGCTTAAAGTTCCCCTCAAAAAAAAAAAAAAAGGTCAGTCAGCCAAATCAGGTTACTCTGTAATGTTAATGAATGGTTAATTAAAGCTTAACTTAGCCTTTGAGAATTATTAAGCTGTACCTGCAGGCAGGTGTAAATGAGAGGACTGTGGGGCATGGACGCGCGTCCTCTTTGATTCACCGTCTGCTTGCTTGGTTAAGTTCAGGTAAGGACCCTTAGAGACTGCAGCCGTGTCTTCCTCTTAGACTTTCTGTCCATTGTCCTGTCACAATAAAGGCTCAACTGCAAAAGATTGCAGCCAAGTTTCACCATAGCTGGGTCGCCATCACCTTCGTCCTGTTTGTCATCGCTCTGTGTGTTGAGAAAACGACAGAAAAACCAGGAACTCGCTCTTTGTGCCAGAGTTCATCTGGATCTGTGGGGAGTTTCAGGCTGAAGGTGGATTTGAATGTGTGGGTTGTAGAGTCCGTCTCATGCTGCCACGAGTGTGAAAGCACCACCAACATTCAAAAGTGCCAGACAGCACAGGTACTGAGGAGTGGCCTGTGGCCCCCACCTGCAGAACCACTGCTTTATCCATTTGCACAGCAGCATGTGAAATTGTCAATCAGTGTTGCATCCTAAGTGGACAGTTTGATTTCACAGAAGTTTGAGTTACTTGGAGTTATACTGTGTTGTTTAAGTGTTCCCTTTGAGCGCTGTGTATTTTGTTCCATTTGACTCCAGTTTGTTAGTCTCGGTGTACCTTCTGAGCATATTTTCACAATATTCTGTAAATTCAGTTTGTATCTATAGTGTAAGGGCAGTCGTCAGAGCCTCTCACTGCCTGCTGCACTCTGTGTGAGCACGTCTGAGGCAACCTTTGACTCAGCAGGGCCGGAAACACTCCCTCGATCTTTTATTGGTCTCGCTCTCACGCAGGACGGCCGTGTGGCCTTTGACGGCTCTCGTCCGCTGTCACATAATCGATCCACACCTACGATACAATCCTGTAAATGGGCTGCATTTAAGAAGATCTCTGCTTTTATCGAGCACTCCGAGTGCTTTAAACTAGCAGCTGCATCCACCCGTTCGCACTGTGTATTTATCGATTCGTGTTGACAGACGTGAATTTTCCAGTGGCAGAAAACTCCGGCTTCATGCATTCACTGAAGGCAATGATGCACTTAAGCGGCACCATCTTGAATCGGTTCATGTTGACCTTACAGTGATCAGTGCCTCATACAGCGATGATATGCAGTGAGAGCAGCTTTGCTCACACAGAGAATCAGAAATGGACAGTAAGGGGCGCCCGCTGCTCTGCTACTCCCTCTGCCAGTCTTATCCTTCACTCACATTGGCAGGCCATTCAGTCACTCGCCTCAAAGTGGAGAAAAGTTTAATTTAGGACCCGTCCACTTCAGGTTTCTGTGGTCTCTGGTGTCCTCCTTGACATGAATGGTCCCTTAAGGGAAGTGTTGGATGGAGTGGCGTCTGTTAATGAGGGGGCAGCCTAAAGTTTGTTTGCTTCCCCTTCGACCTCTTGTAGGGGATCTTTGGTGGAGATTTCCTGGACTTTAAATGAATGTAGAAAAATGCAGCATCTCATCAGACTTGGAGCACTTTGAGCAGCATCCTAATGAATCCTAATGACTCGAGCAGATGCAAACATGAGCTGATGAAAGCAGCAGCGCTCTGGTCTCTGCTGTGGACAACAGTCCTGCTTTTCTGCTCAGGCCTCACACCTTTAATGAGCACACAAACTGAAGCAAACACGGGACTCTTATGAGGGTGGACTCAATTTAGGCGCCAGCCTCAAGTGGCCGTTAGAGGAACTGCAGCTTTTGGACCTCCATGTTGGCTGTGTTTTGCAGCCCTGAAGGTTGCTGCTTAGTTTCTATGAATTCCTCAAATACCAGAAACATGAGCTGAGCTTTATTGTCTGTTTCTGGGAATTATTGTTGTCATCTCTGTTTCTAAGCTCCTGTTGGAGTCAGTGATGTGGGTGAAGAAGCCGTCCTCCTACCTGCCTGTTTGTATGTATGCAGATGCAGTATGTGGGCAGCTCGTATGCTATAGATGAGCTTACCTTTCTCCCCCAGAGGTGATTAAATCTGCCGTTATCGATCATTATCGCTCCTCTTCCATGCCATCATCGACACCCACGTGCTGCTTCTTTAAACCTTTGACCTTGTGTGTGAACCTCTGCGACTTGGTTCATGTTTAAGTACATAAGTGTGCGTTTTTGTGTGCACATAAGCGTGCTTCTCCCTCTGAGATCAGAGGTGGGATTACTCAGATTTGACTGTTCTCCTGCATTTTTGTGCTGGTTGTGCGACTGATCCTCCTCTGCACCGTCTAATTATAATCTGTCTGCAGGCTGCACGTCGCTCTCACACAGCTGCGCTGCGCTCTGGTTTGAAGGCGGTTAATGATTATTTTAGCTTGATATTGAATTTCATAATTAAACAAAGATGCGATTTCATTTGCATTTGAACATCAACGCAGATTCTTAACGAAGTCCAACATCCAAAAAAACCTGCTAAAGTCCGCCACACTACACGATGAGTTTTTTCTCTTTGTGTTTATTAGTTTTGCACAATAAAAACTGACCCTAAATCTGTGGCTCCGAGAATCCCAACAGAAAATGCCACAAAGTTGCTGAAGTTCAAAGCAATCCTGACACAAACTGGGAAGCAGTCTCAGGCTTCACCACTACACTTTAGTTAGTTTACTTTCCTAGCACTATTATGTATGACGGATCACACGAGCACGGGTTATAGGAGGAGACGGGAAGTATAAATATTAACGTGGAACAAATTACAGATCAGTTCTCAGTCACTGAGCTGACTCTGCTTTTAGATTTTACCGTCCAAGGCAAGTGCTGCTTAGAGGTGGTTGATATGAATAACTCTTCATTTCTCCTCTTCCTTCAGTCACCTGGATAACCATCACCTGTGGGACCCCAATGAGTTTGCAGTTTCCTGCTTCAGAATCATCATGTACTCCATCCAGGTACAGCGAACTTCATGTTGCGTGTGCACGAGTTGGAAGGTGCAATGAAAAAATGAGCTGATTTGATCTGGAAGTAATGAAAACCAAGCACAGCCCGGTCTGTCCCGCAGAGGTGCAGCAGGTAGCCCAGAGCTCACATCCAGCAGCTTCAGACAAAATGTTTGACTTCATGAATATTTCCATTGCTCTCCACCTGACTTATTTAAAATTCAAGGCTGTATTTATGACTTGGATTAAAGTGAAGCCAATGCAGAGGTTCCTCCAAGCTGCATTCTTTCAAATGTCCAGCAGGAGGCGACCCGTCTAGTTTCAGAGAGCTCTTGTTGTTCTGGGAAATGACTTAATGAGCCCAAATGTTAGGGTTAAACATTTCCCTCATGAGTTTATGGTCTCAGCTGTTAGTTTTGAGTCTTGTTAATTATGTCATGATTCCCAGTTTGTAAATGACGTTTCCATTTAAACAGATGATGATACAGGGCATGCGTTACAGCGGACCTGCTGCGTGTCGTGTGTGTGATTTCCCGCGCTCGAGACGTCGGGTTTAAAAATGCCACTTAAGTCCGCCTCAGGCTTCAGGGCTTCACTGATCAGCATTCTCCGTCTGATCTGCAGCCAGCCGTATTTTAACTCCTCGTCTCTTCTGCAGGCTCAGCACTCGCACCATGTGATCCAGCAGGTTCTGAGCCACCTGGACACTCACAACAAGAACACGCCGCGGGTCAGAGCCGGCATTGTCCAGGTCCTGCTGGAGACGGTGGCCATCGCAGCCAAAGGCTCCGTGGGTGAGTTAAAGCGCTGCTTCCCTCTGCAGGAAGTGAAGGAGGAAAATCTCACCTATCAGTTTGTCTTCTGATTAAAGGAATCTGATACGGAGATTATCTGCAGTGATCGGTTTCAAGTAACTTCCACACAAGGACAGACTGAAGATCAAATAGTGAAAGTGGCTCTAAATGAAGCCGCGGAGAGGAATGATGGCAATGTGCCTGTTGGTCATTACCTTTAGCCCACAAGTCTACAGATGGCCATAAGGTGCCAGGGAGAGGAGACTTCATCAGGGAGGCATTAATGCAAACAACCAATCTGACACAACCTTACCTGCTACCAAGGTGTGCAGTTTATACAGCAGATCCAGACAGGACTGAAAACACAGACTTCTAATTTTCCATGATTTCCTTAATTAATAGTTTTGTCTGTAAAATGTCAGCAGCATCATCATCTGCCAGGCTACTTGGTCATTAAACTGGACCTCTTACCTTTTAAATCAAAATATAAAGTGTAAATATGTTGTCAGCTACTTTAGGCTTTGCTGCTTTTTCCTCGTCTTTGTCCCCATCAGGACCACTTCAGGGAAGTGGGGTCACTGTTTCACCTGCAGCTACAGTTACAACATTTATTAAGTCAGACATCATGAAAAGCAGGGTTAGGGTGGGAGAGGGTTGCAAAGCAGCCTGCAGATTCTCAGCAGCTGTTGGCAGGTTAAACAGTGCACCTTATATATGAAAGTGCCACATACGCATACAGTAGAATTGCTATAAAACTGTTGTATACAGTAGCAGTGTTGTTGAGCATTGGAAGACGATGGAGTCGTGATAGAAGTCTTACTTTGTAAGCCAAACTTTAAAGGAAGCAGCAATCGTCTGCACACAACATAACCTCATAATTTAATCAGGAAAAGTAGAGAGAGACTCGAAGGTGTGTAAACAGGTGCTGGAGTGTTTCTGATGTCACGTTGTGTTTGCTGTCCTGGGGATTGGCTCTGCCTGAATGTTTGCGGGCGCTAATTGCCTGATAATTAAATCATCAGGAAGTTTGTCACTGTTGGGAAGAAAAGAAGTAAATCAACAGAAAACATTCAAATTATTCTTTTGTGTAAATACAGGTGAAATCGAATGTCCCACTGAGGCGTGAAAATGAATTCTAAACTGAGTTGATTTTAATTGAAGAAAAGACGTGATCAGTAATTATTTTAACTGCTTCTCTCTGGAAATAAAACACAACCTTCCTTCTGGGTAGGAATGATCCAAGGGTCCAAACGCCGCGACACGTTCACCTCTGAAAGTGAAAGCACCACTCCTCCTAATCTGTGGCTCGGTACAGTATGACCCTGTGGTTACATGCAAGCTGACAGTAGAGCAGCCCCAGCATACGCCTGGCATTACCAAGCATTGTGGGTAATCGTGGTTCTTCATAGCTCACGAGTAAAAGCGGATAAAAGTGAGTTTAAACTTCTGTCCCAATGTGTGTTAACTGTGATTTGAAGCTCGAGTTTCTCTTCACTTTATTGTTCTTTTCCTCTTTTACCAGCAGATGTTGTTAGAGCTTCATGAGGGCGATGTGAATATGAGATGCATGTTGATGCCAGCCATATAAAGAAAATCCAATCCTATCAGTTCTCCCTAAACACACACTGAGTGACCAGAAACAGACATTTATACCAGATGATCTGACCTACCGCAGTAATATTCAGTAACACAGCAGTAAGAAGCCACACTGTCAGCCGTAGGCAGCAGCTCCCAGTTACTGTGATGGTTAGGCTGCACTAATTAGAGCAACATTGTCACAGTGATGCTGGCAGGCTGACTGACTCTGAACATATCCTATATGCCTTTTCTTTCTGGTCACTCTGTGTCATGTGATGCTTTAATGAATCTACCAGCTGAGTGGGGGACGCTGCAGAGATCACTGTGATTGTGTAGCTGAGTGTTGGTGGTTTGTAGAATAGCACCGTTGTGATTCTGTGAGTATATCGGTGTCAGTAGATTAGAGGTGATTCAGGATGTTTAGAAATCCTGTTTTCATAGCTGAGAAGATGGATGTTAATTGTTTGCACCCAGGATCCTTAGCGCAGAGAAATGGGCGTCTATGGGGATTGACCACAGATGGATGTAGCTGCTGTGACATCACTCACTGGGTTGTAAAGTCGCACTTTGAAGCCTCGAGCATTTCCGCCATCACCGTCTTGGCGTTTTGAAACTGCAGGTGGTGAGAGATGGGCCCTAATTAGCTAACAACTAACCAATCCCAGGTCGTTATAGCTAATGAGCATACCCCCGGAGTCCAACCGATTTATCGGCAGGCCCATATTATCACCTTGTAGAAACACCCTTCAGCCATATTATGTGTTGACATTGCATAGTTTGCCCATCAGAGGGCGCTCTGCAACTTCCGTTTGGGACCTGTTTGGAACACCACAAACACAACCACCAGGTTATTGCGATCAGAGCAAGACAAACAAGCATGTCTCCTGTCCTCTCTCTCCCTCGCCTCAGCAGATGACTGCCCCTCCCTGAGCCTGGTTCTGCTGCAGGTTTCTTCCTGTTGAAAGGAAGTTTTTCCTCCCACTGTCACCAAGTGCTGCTCATAGGGCAGGGGTGGCCAACTCCAGGCCTCGAGAGCCGGTGTCCCGCAGGTTTTAGATGTGTGTCTGCTTCAACACACCTGAGTCAAATACAGAAGTCATCAGCAGGACTCTGGAGAACTTGACTGCATACTGAGGAGGTGATTCAGCCATTTGATGCAGGAGTGTTGGATCAGGGACACTTGTGAAACCTGCAGGACACCGGCCCTCGAGGCCTGGAGTTGGCCAGGGAAAACCGTTGGTTTTGCATGTCTGAAAGAAGAAAAGCTGTTATAGGATGAGAGGTGGGGTACCGCGGACACGGTGCCACTCACGTTCTCACCTAGGGTTAATTCAGAACCACCAATTAGAGTAACCCTCCGCCTGTCTTTGGGTTTGTGGAGGAAGTCAGGGAACCCAGGCAGACACAGGAAAAATATAGGAACTGCTCACAGAAAGGCCCCAGGCTGGATTTGGACCCAGGACCACCTTGCTGTGAGGCAACAGTGCTCAGGACCCTAACCCACAAAGCGTGGAGTTGGTCTGTGCGTTCAGCGTGTACGTACCATGACTACAGTAAAGACAAAGAAGAAGGCTGTGCAGATTAAAATAGAAACATCAAACTCAGCTAATAGGTCTGGGTCCAGATCCAGACTGCGGTCTGCCTCTCGGTGGCCATCAGAGGAACTGCAGGTTGTTGGCACCTCTGTAATGTTTCTGGTGGTTAGGAGCACAATCTTCGTATTTAACGTGATCAAATTGGGTTTATATGTGCATTAATATCTCCATATTTATTTTTTCTTTCCTTAAGCGTTCTGTGACAGAGTGAATCAGGACAACAGAAGCAGAGCCTCGTACTGTATTTTACTGCAGTTTTTAGAAAAATATCTGCAGGTTCAGCTCCATCAGCAGTTCACCTTCAGACAGCTTTAAGTCTTTTAAGCAAACTCCATTTCTGCTCCTTATCACAGCTTTGAAGCTGTGCAGCCACCAAATACTCAAATTAACAGTTTTCTGCCACATAGTTTTGTCCTGGTCAGGTTAAGTCATCAGTTTTATTACTACAAATTACAGTTGCAGAAAGCTGAAAGCAACCACATGAATGGAGGTCGCAGCGTATTTTTCTGGAAAACTGACCGCTCGTGTAGAGTGTGGGATTTATCCGAACAGGGTGAACCTGGGATCTAATCCTGGAATTTACTGAGATTGTGGCCAATGTGTGTGCTTTTGGAGCTGCTGCTCTGTTATTTTAATGTCTCAGCTCTAAAAATTTGGGATGAGGACTCAGTAAAGAGGCTGACCCGGTTGCTCGCAGCGTTGTGCCGGCAACCGCGCCAATTATGCACATATTCTAATAACATCTGCCACCGGCATTCAAAATGTATTAACGCTTGTAGTCGCAGCTGTCACCAAGAGAGAGAGAGCTCCTTTTAGTGTTAATTAATAATAATTTGCAGTTAAGGCTGCAGGAAAACAGCAGCTACAAAAACATGAGTTTAATTCTTTACTGTGCTGGTGTGACGGCAGGCCCCACCGTGCTGGAGGTGTTCAACACGCTGCTCAAACACCTGAAGATGAGCGTGGACTTCGAGCTGGGCGAGAACTCGAGGAGGAACTCGAGCTCCAGCGTTTCGTCCGTCCGCGGTAAAGAGAGCGAAGAGCGGATCGTCCAGAACGCCATCATCCAGACCATCGGTACGAGCTCCCCTGTTACTGGGGGGGTGTTAAACCTCTGAGAGGGAGGGAGATGTTTTAGTCTTTGAGTCTGACTCTCTCGTGTCTCCCGTGGCGTTCCTGCCAGGCTTCTTCGGGGGAAATCTGCCCGACTACCAGCGAGCTGAAGTCATGATGTTCATCATGGGCAAAGTGCCAGTGTACGGGACCCCCTGCCACGCCTTGGACACCGCCCAGATTGGGTGAGTCACACATTTGTTATCCATGGTTCCCTCGTAGCGCTGCAGCCGCTGACGCTGCATGCAGAGGCTGTTTTTCCAGTAGTTAAGAGCTGTAACGTAACGTTGGACCTGCAGCAGCTTTTAAAGAATTAAACATGAAAATTCTTTTTCCTTTTATTTTGATCAAATCTGTCCTCACTTCACCTCCGGGACCCCCCGCTGTGGTTTCTGTGGCTTAAAAAGAAAACAAGCTAATCCCTCTGCAAGAGCACATAATCCCAGGTGAAATGCACACAGTCTTCCTCCTCCTCCTCCTCCTCCCAGACCCACAGACGTTCTCTCTCTGCTCCTTTTTGGGTCATTTCTGGAGGCAGAACCTTGACCCTGCAGCCTGTGGATGTTATTGTGCTCCACTTTCACTGCAGTTGAGTCAACATTGAAGATCTCCTGCGTGACACTAGGACCCGATAGCCGTCCTTCACTGATTATTAAATGACTTTCTGGATCCTTTTAGGAGGAAAATAAATAACTGAAGTTTGACTTCAGCAGATTTGATGAAATTCAATTCACACACAAAGAAACAAAATAGATTTTCAAGCCTCAGGGTTTTTTTAGGTGTTAAACAGGCATTAGTCCGTATTTTATTAACACGTGCTAGCTTAGTTGCATTCATACAGTCATGGAAGAAGCTAAGCTGTGAGAACTAAGTGATGCAACGTTGCATCTGAACAGAACTTATGTTTCTGAAACGATGTCCTTTGGACAGATTGGGGCAGAGATGTTTGATCATGATGCACAAACCCAGCAGCTGTCAGCACGGGGGCGGAGGGCTCATGGATTGGGCTCATTTTGCAGATACAGGTCCTGGGCACTCCTCTGAATCCCAAAGTGTTGTAGAGACAAATGTGAGGTCACCTGACTGGTAAAGCTCGGCTGAAACTGGGTTATGCAGCAGGACAATGATCCCAATCACTGCAGAGTGAAGGTGCTGCAGTGGCCCAACGTCCAGACTTCAGCCTGACTCAATGCTCCGTGGTTTCCCACAGCACTGTTCAGTGTGTGTGCCGCACTCCTGCTGCCAGGTACTAATCAACAGACTCATAAGATCCTAGAATTTCACAGACTTCTTGGATGGCCTCAGCGTACACCAACAGCAGAAACACAGTCGAGTTCAAAGACACTGATCAGCTGACACGAGCCTAAATTTAAGCCTCAGGAACTCAAACGGGCTAAATCATAGAAGAATAAATGCTCAGCCCTCCACAGCTATTAACGATCCACAGAAGGTGAAACGGTTTGTTTTAACACGGAGCTCGTTGGGGACTGACTCGCCTTGTGGAGATCGGAGGAACTGCAGTTTGTGTCTGTATTCTTCTGGAAGCAGAAGACGATTGCTCCTCACAGGTTTTCTGCATTTTTTCTGTGACTCAGGCATCAGGGCACCAAGCGGATCCAGACCATGCTGCTCAGCTCCCTCATCATGGTGAGTCCTTCTTTTTTTAAACCCTGCTAGTGAGCGAGGAAACAGACGCTGGCATGCAAATTTATAATGAAAAACACGGGCCCACCCTTACCGTCTGATTAACACCCCAAAATATCCACCCATGAATAAGTTGGACGTCTTCAAATCAAAATGAGTCATTTTCTCTAAATTTAAAGTAAAGATTTCTAAAGTGTTTTTCTGACGTGTCTCCAGTTGCATAAAGTCTCATTATGTGTTTATTATCGGCCATGTTGGAGCTGTTGAACACTCGAAGTGAAGCCGTTTCCTTCTGCTTCATTATCTGCTTCAGTCGGAGACCCTCCTCTCCCTGAGACGAGGAGGCACAGGTGGCACCAACACACCCAGCAGTGACGCGAGCGCGCGCGCGCGCACACACACACACACACACACACACACACGCTCCTTTCCCTGCTGTACCCTCGTGCACGGCAGCGCGCCGCTTCATTACGGATGTCTGTCCTCGTCTCCCCTCGCCTCGCCGCCACCTGCTTCTCAGTGCAGCTGCAGGAGGGGTGAAAGGTCAAAGTATTTATAACGCCACGCGACTGCAGATGGGGCCGAGGTGTGTGTGTGTGTGTGTGTGAGATATCAGAGACTGTTGGGGTGAAACCCAAAGTTTGAGAGTTTGTAGTCGAGGTGAACGAGAGACGTCAGAGGGAGTGAAAGAGAAGACTTGACCGGCCTGCCACAAATGACTCAGATACAAGCTCTACTTTTATGTATTTAATGTTTTTGGGCTGGAGGGCGACACATGATATATCTATTTTCATGGGGGGGGCGCACAGCCTGTCCTGCCTGTCAGAGGCAGGATGCACCCGGACAGGTGGTCAGTCCATCACAGGGGGAGATATACGAGGTGTTAGTAGGTAAATCAAAGCGCAGAGCACAGAGTATTAAACTGTGAATAACTTTTTAAAAAGCCCTGGTTTGTGCGTGCCGCCCCCGGTGCCCAGAACCGCCTACAAAGTGGCCCCCCTCAACAGGCCCTGAAATCTCCAAACATCCCGGGGTGTGTGCCGGCGCGTGATCACGATCAGATTTGGTGTTTCGCTGATCAAAAATCATCAGGTCAGAGTCACAAACGCGAGAAAGGTCAACAATCGGACTCTTTCAGAGGCTTGTGAACCTAGCCTTTAAGCTCTGCTGGCGAGCGTTTCTCCCTGCACATTGTTTACCTCCGCCATAACTCTTCTCTCCTCTGCCTCAGGTGACCTCTGGCTTCAAATCCAAGTCCATGGCAGCCGCATTGCCTCCTCCCTTCCTGGACCCGCTCTTCTCCATCTCTCTCATGGAGGACAGCGAGCTGAGGCAGCTGGTGCTCGAGATCCTGCACAACATCCTCGACCGCCACGACAATCGCGCCAAACTCCGCGGCATCAGGTACGGCATTGACACCAGCCCCGAGGTCCTGGTGCCCGCGGGTCTGATGCTGCTTTAATGAAGCTTTGACGTCCATCTGTGTTGCAGAATCATTCCTAACGTCTCAGCGCTGAAGATTAAAAGAGAGAAGATTTCCAAGCAAGACGTGGCCTTCATGAAGAAGGTATTTTAAGCCTGCTCAGGTCACTTTTAAATTCTCAAATATCTGGCAGGAATCTGCAGGACGAGCCTTTACTGCTGACCTCGTTCAGCCTTTACTGGCCAGCGGTGGTAGCTTAGAGAGTCATTATTTAAATACTGCTTTCAGAGCAGCTGGGTACACCTGGAACTACAGTAATCCACATCTGATAAACTGCCAACACAGAACAGTTTGAAGCTGGGCACGCTGAGTTTACTGAAGAAGCAGGTGGAGCACCTTTCTGCGTGAATGCACCTGTTGATGAGAGAGCGCGGACTCCCCGAGGCTGATGATGTAATGATGATGTAATGATGAGGCATCTGAAACTGTGGAAGAGCTGCTTTTTGTCTCGTGGCCAGCAGGGGGCAGAAACTGTGGCTGTAGAAACAAGTCGGCTTTTATAGACGTCTGTGTGAAAATGAGCCGACTTCTAACTTCATTCATTCACTCAGTGTGTTCAGTCACATCTGGATTGAAAACACCAGGATGCCGGCACGGCGGCCCCGTCCATGTTTCATAGGCAGGCTTTGGCTGAAGGAGCAGGATCGTGAGCAATGAGTTAAAAACTATGACGTACACGATTTGTAGCTGCACTTCGGAGAATGTTTCTGCATAAGTATTTATGAGAGCTGAACAAACGCTGCTTCCTCATCCAGAGACAAATGTCTTGGGATGAAAAGTCTAAAACTCAGGAAGAAAGATGCTTTTGGGCCTGCTAAACTTCTGCACACACTGGTGGGAATTCCAGACTTTAAACACCTGGTTTTAGATAGAGGAGTAACCGAGGGGCTCCTATAGGATAAATAAGGATAATTTTGAGCTGGGAATCACTGAGCAGAGTCTGGGAATAAAAACATGGAGCTTTAAGACGTGTTGGTGGCTCTCAGATTTTAATTTAAGGAGGTCTTTGGAGCTTATTGAGCTGAACAGGAAGGCTCGGTCACCATCGGCACGTGACATTTCCAGAACTTCACGTGTTCACCTGTGATTCACACCTGCGCGGTAACCTTTACCCAAACCTCTCACACCTGGAGGAGCGACCGCATGCCTGGAAATGAACCTGCGTGTGCTTGAACCACCAACTCCTGCCTGCTGTCAGAGGTCGTTAGCGGGATCCAACTGTAATTAATTAGCAGTAAATAAAATTCTTTTGGCTTCAGCTGTCGAGCTGTTAATGAATGCAGGCAGCCGGGCTCTGCAGTGTGCTCTTACATTTGTTTCATAAAGACCATCTCCAGCTGCAGTGGGATATTTTTACCCTGATTTTAACGGATTAATCATTTCATTGGCACTTTCATTTGCATTTTCAGAGACAATAACTTTTTAATTCATCTTTTTCTCCCAGCGGAGCTGCTGCTGTGATACATGTTCAGAACGGGGCCATTAATTAAGAATCTAATCCACTGCTTCTTTCTACTGAGAGGCATTAAGTTCTGCTTATTAAAATGTCAAAAATTGTCTATAAAAATGGCCAGCATGAATTTTTACAGCCCAGGGCAATGTCTCTAAATCTCTGCTTCCATCTGATGGAAAAACTTCAGTTTAATATCACAGAAGATGAAGAAAATCATCTTTACAGCCCTATTACCTCTAACAACACCAATAAAATATAGTTATGGAGTATTTGCTCACACAACCACTGAGGAAGTGAGTGAGGACCTTCATCCTCGAGGGTCTGCCGGTAACTTTAAGCTTACCCTGAAATCAAGGCGTGACCATCAAACAAGCCTTTTTAAAAGAGGGCCAGCAAACGGCTTTAGATCTAACGGAGCTCAGCCATGCAGCAGGAAAGGAGCTGGCTCGAACTGCATCTCTGAGTGGAGGCTGATGGTCTTTAAAAAGTACATTTTTTTTAATACATCTCATATTTTTCGTTCTCTTCCTGCTTCGTCCCTGAAGCACGGCCAGCAGCTGTACCGTCACATCTATCTGGGCTGCAAAGAGGAAGATAATGTCCACAAAAACTTCGAGCTGCTCTTCACCACCCTCGCCATTCTGACCATCGAGCTGGCCAACGAGGAAGTGGTCATCGACCTCATCCGGCTCGCCATCGCCCTGCAGGTAAAACCGATGAATTCACTTTGTTTTTTCCCTCTAAGTGAACCAAAAATCAAAAGCATTGCACCTGTTTGTGTTGTAACCTTGAAGGTGAGTAATGTCAGTAAATCTTAGCTCAGTTTAAATATTCTGCAGCCCTCCCCAAACCCTTTATTCCAGCTCTCATCGAGAGGACGAGGAGGTGTTTTCTTGTGGTGTTTCCACAGATTTAATGTGATCTGTTGATTTTCTCACTGAGATTCATTCTTCATTATCAGCTTTCACGACTCAGGCGGTCTCTCACCTCTTTCCCCGCACGTGAAGATAGGAGATCACAAGTATTTTCAATATATATTTGGTTCTAACTACATCAGCCACAATATAGGCACAAGATTGTTTTCCATCTGTAGTGTTTTACGTTCAGGACCTCCCTGTCTCGGCACAAAGCCAGCAGTGGGGGAAATGGCAGAGCAGAGAGGGACTCAGTGACAACAGACAGGACGTTAGTTAAAGAAGGAGCTGGGTTGCAAAGAGGCATGCACGCGCACAGCAGCTGTCTGAGATGAGCACTGAGGTACACAAACATCCTCAGTCCACACCCTGTTGGGCTTCGGAGGATTTGTGTTTAGCCTCACGTTTAACACGCGCTCCACGCTCCACATTACGGCGCCTCGCTCCAAAGCACCTCGATGCGATTATGCTGCATTTTTGGTGTCAGGTGTCATATTTAAGTGGCTGATGAGGAGCTGAGCTGTCCTTGTCCTTCATGTCATTAGACTGTGAGAACCCACGCAGCTCCAATGAAACCCTCCTGGATGTGCAAGAGAGGTGTGAAGGAAATGTGCACGCTCGCGCCAACACACACACACACACACACACACACACACACACACACAGACACACACACACACACACCCCAGCAGCTTGTTCGTGCATCACACTGAGAGCTTATCATTTCCAAATGTCAGTGCTGCAGACAAGATGCTCACACACACTTGTAGTGCATTATGCACCTTCACTTAATTCAGGGAAACCTAAACACCGCGTAAAGCAAAGGTCTGTCCGTGTCTTTGGGTGTTTAACCTGTCTGCCTGCTCCGTTGAGCCAAGCACCATTGCTGTGCTGAGAGCAGCTCTATTTGTTTCTTTATTTACGAGCTTAAATAGCACGGCCCAACGACACCAGAGCCAACTGGGGAGGGGGGGGGGTCTGTAACAAAATACAAAAACACACAACCCCACCCCCCGCCTGGTGGTTGCAAAAATCCTACAGAAGTGGTCAATGACCCTCTGCCCTGACCTCTGTAACTGCTGAGTTTAAAATATGAATCCCAGACTAGAGGGTCATACTGTGCAGGGTTCTTGGTTAACGGCTTCGTGGCTTCAGTCAGATCCGCTCGTCACGTCCCGGTTCCCCACATCGATATGATGACGGCAGTAATGCTGAGGCTTCATGAAGGGACTTCCTCTTTGTTTCTGCAGAATGGAGCTTTGAGGATCCGTTAACTTGGTCTTGTGTAAACCTTGATGCACATACAGATTAATTTAGGAGAATAATTTAGCGTTTGTGCTGAGAGAACCAGGGCGGCCACACATCTCCACAGGTCTCTGACCCGTTTGTCAGGAGACAAGCTGAGAACTTTGACTTGGAGTTTAGTAAATTGGCGTTCTGCAGTCCCCATCAGGACCCAGACCAGAGTCAGTACCCCACAGTTTCCATGTCTTCACATGGGTGTTAAAACCACATCGTGACTGTAGGTAACCGCACACGTGTGTGTCTGTGTGTCACCCCAGGGTTGTTACCTTGACAACAACCTTTTCACTGACAGTGTGTGAAACCAGTCAAACTGCAGAGATGTGTTCCTGCGGCCTGTCAGAGTCCAGCAGACATGCTCCTGCACACAGATTCAAACAGAGGGACACCCTCCAGTTCTGCAGGGTTCGGGTTCGGGACCGCTGCTGAGCCGTTGCTCAGGTGTTGTCCTCACTAACACGGATTTTGTGACTGGTGTGTGCAGGAAATGGCTCTGATCAACGAGGAGAACCTGCCCATGTTTATCCGCTGCGGCATCATGGCGCTGGTAGCGGCATACCTGAACTTCCTGAGCCAGATGATCGCCAACCCACCTTTATGTCTGCACGTCAGCAAGGTGACAGAGCCAAAGATTACAGCTGCTGTCTGTTTTAGTGCATCTGTTTCAGTAAATTAGCTTTATTCAGGATGCTGATGATGCACCGCTCTGTCTCTCTGCCCAGGTTATTGAACTGAGGAACATGGATGCTCCGTACCTCCTCCCGGAGCACATCTTCAGAGACAAGTGTCCGTAAGTATTCACTGCTTTGCAGATTTAGCCCCTAAAATTATTTGGTGAGAATGAGTTGAGTGTAGAAAATGGCTGTCAAACCTCATTATTTTATAATTAAACAGCAGTAATAAATCAGACGCGGTATTCAAGCTACTGGAGGTTAAAAACGTCCGATTTAAATCTGGAAATTAGCAAGAAAAAAAACCCCTGAGAAGTGAAGAAACCTTTCAAGGTTAGGGTGATGTTTCAGCTCCTGGGATCAATAACTCAGAACTTCTGTCTGTCCTTCCAGGATTCCCGAGTCTTTGGACAAAGACGACAGCCAGCTGTACTTCCAGACGGCCGACATGGCCGAGTGTTTGGCCGGACCGGGATACAACGCGGAGCGGCTGTCCATCCCCTACGTCCCTCAGGTCACAGGTGTGAGAATCCAGCCAATTACAGGAGAGCGATCATGCTTATGTTTCTTCCTTTCATTGCCTCGTTGGCTGATGCATTCCTTTTCTGCCTTTTGTCCCCTTTGCATGCTTTCCAAGAACACCAGAGATGCCTGAACTGATTCTCAAGGCCTCTAAAATCTTTTCTTTTGTGCTGTAAAAGCACACCGAGGTAGCTGCTGGTCACATTATGCTCTTGTCTCATAGAGGAAATACAATATAAGTGATACACAGACACGGTTACAAGGAAAAGGTTATAAAAAGACAGACAAAAGGGTTTCAGGTGCTCGTGTGTGCTGGTACACTGTGAGCTCCAGTTTTTATTCCTCTGCTTTAATACTCGCCGTGCCCTCAGAACTGTTTGAAGCTTTGTCGGATTAAGAGCTTAAGGAGTCGTTCAGTGAACAGAAAATAAAGTTGAACAAACTCTGTGTGCGATCAGCTTTATGAGAGCGAAGGCTGCCGCGGCCTCGCTAATTTAAAGGTTCATTTCAGCTCAGAACGACATGAAGCTCTGCAGGAGTTCACGAGCAGGAGCAAAACGTTATTTGACAGCAGCGCTCAAGTCTGAACACAAACGGGCTCGCTAATAATTCATTCCTCACATTTACTTCGATCCAATGAAGGAGCTCGCCCCGTGCTAACTGTGCCTTTGTTTTCTCTCCTCTGCAATGCTGTCCTGTAACTTCAGTCCTTTACACAGTAGGAAAAATCATCCACAGGTGCAAGCAGACGTCCAGAGGTAACAAGGCAACCCTGCTCTGTAGAGATGTGTAGTTACCTGCCTTTGTGTTGTAGCTGCATTTAGATCAGCAGACGGTGACGTGGTTGCTGCGGGACGGCGAGTGCTCAGTTATACAGGAATACAGGAATAAAACACAACACAAGAGTTCAGTCTTCTTGCTTTTGAAAGTGGTCACCCAGAGGCTGAGGGTGCTGCACGCTCACCTCCGGCAACCAGCTGGTCACCAAAGCTGCTCGCAGTTGGTTGCAAGCGGCAAAAATTCACCGAGCAACAAACAATGTCAGCGTGACTGGGCCGCTGCGTGGAAAGTGGCTTCTTTCTAACTTAGAAAGAAGCCACTTTCCACGCAGCGGCCCAGTCACGCTGACATTGTTTGTTGCTCGGAAA
>VUQK01015113.1:0-21259 GCA_015106715.1 Bujurquina vittata
TTTTCTAGAGTGTGCATTCCAAACCCCAGAGTGGACGGCTTCAAATTTTTCAGCTGAAAAATTTCTAAACTGCCGCTGTGTCCACAGCACTCTCCAGCCATCATTTCATTATCAAAACATAGAGCCGGTTCTCTACTTTCAAACGATGTGTCTCTCAACTCTGGCAAATGTAAACTTTTCAGAATGTGAGGGTTTAAACAGAGACAGTACCCTCCTCCTCCTCCATCAGCCTCTATAGTAATTTTCAAGAGATGATTTTCTTAAAACCCAAAACAAGCCCCTTTTTTGAAACTGCTCCCGTGACTTTATTTGTGAACACAGGAAAATAAAAATGACACCACTGTTTAGAGCCGGTCCTTGTGATGCTCACAGTTAAAAAATTATTTTTATAGGAGCTACGTTTTTTGATTTATAAGCATTTGCTCAACAGGTGCGCCGAGGCAAATTCAACAGGGCTCTGCCACAGTGCCTGCATTTTCAGTTGGCAGATCAAAGCATGTAGGGGCATTCTGATTGGCTGATGATACTTCAAAGTGATTTGTGGAGCATGTAAGTGCTTCAAAGCATTTCTTAGTATTTCAGCTCCGATCTTTCAGCTGCAAGCATTCACAGTAGCATTTTCTTCAGGAAATGCTTTTTCTAGTTATAGAGTGTGTTTACATCTATTTTTATCCATTGCACCAAAGGGTAAATACAGTTTATTGTTAAGATGCAATATATTGCATCTTAACAATAAACTGTGCAGTTATTTACTTTTTAAACAGCTGGCATTTTTGAGTTTTTATCGTATTCATTTGTTGTTCCTCCGTGGACTCAGTGGATTTAAAAGACAAGGGCACTAGCATCATTGTAAAATAGAAAGCAGCACAGTAAATTATCGCTTTAGTTGAAACTAAATTGAGTGGATTAATTGCACAGCTATAGTGCTGACTTTTTATGAATTAGTTGTATTTTGGTCTGTGTTTTTTCTTTATTAACTGCCTTTTTATGTCTGTTTTGCTGCATTTGCATTTTTTTCCTGCACACAAAAAATTGGGGCACAGAGAGGTTTTACACTTTACCCAAAGCAAAAATCACCTGGATTTTAATACAAATATTTTATTTATTGAAGTATAAAATACAATTTTATTTAGCAAATTTCTAGAAATAGTTATAAAGAACATAGATGTCCGTTAATTAAAGTAATACAGACTCTTTGCTTTATCAAAATGTGATGTTCAGGTTATAGGTGGCAGAGAACAGACAGTTGTCTGATAAGTTTAGACACACATAAAAACTAAATAAAGGTTTGTGTCACCTCTGATTTGGGCTCAGAAGTGAACGTTTTTTGGCAGACCGGGATCTTGGTTCATGTGCAGGATATTTGAGTGTTTTGTCCTCTTTCTCCTCTCAGGTCCAACAACTCGAACACAACTGTCCGCTCCGCTGAGAGCGTCGGCGTCCGGCAGCCGGCCAAGAGCAAAATCCGCCGCCACAACAACAAGTTTTCCACTGTGTTCAATCACAGCCCCAACCTGCAGGATGGTGGACGGCGTGTCCAGGTGGCGGGCAGCAGCAGCGGGAGCTTGACCGGAGACCTGCAGGCTTTGGACGACCCCGCCGAGCTGTCCACCCAAATGTCCGTCCCCGGCATCCTGAAGATCTTTGGCAGTGACATCTGTCAGGGGACCAACTACAAGAGCGTGCTGGCTACCACTCAGTCCAGTGCAAAGGAGCTGGTGAAGGAGGCTTTGGACAGGTGAGAGGTTTTCTTATGGTCTAAAGTCCTCAGAATCACATGTAAACCTGAAAAAACAAGGATCAGCAGAACCTGACCAGGATGGACTGGAAGAGCAAGCTTTTTTTTTTTTAATTGAATTTCCACTAAGATGGAAAAGTTTACGATGGAAAAACTTTAGGGCCACATCTGGATCACAGACACAAGATGTTCATGCATACATTGAAGGGATTTGTAGTTTTCGACCAAACTATGGCTATATATCCAGCTGCTATTCTGGTTTTAAACATTTTATTTGGCTTATCAAGGCTGAAATGATGTGATGTCACATAGTGATCTGTTGACAGTAGGAACAGACAGGAACTCAAAACAAAGGAAAAGGAATTATGGAGTAGTGTTACAGCCAAATCAGCTTTTAAAATGTGAGAATTTGCTGCTTTCCTCTATTTTAGCTGATTGTTCCAAAGTAAAAAATAACTTCCAGACCTAAAACCTGTGTTTAATTTTTCTCTCTTGTTTTTTTTTCCATCTCCAGGTACTGTCTGGAAAAAGAAGACCCCAACAACTACGTGCTGTGCGACGTGATTGGCCAGACGGGCGCTGATAACCAATGGAAGAGGGAGTGCTTCAGGGTGGTGGGTGACAGCGAGAGGCCCCTCATGCTGCAGTCGCTGTGGAAGCCGAAGGAAGGCTTCTCCAGGCGCTTTGAAATCCAGCTGCGGGCCAACGTCGAAGAGCAGAGTTTAAAGGACAGAGATACGATCACAGCAGGTATGCGTGCCGCCGAACACCTGCACAGTGACCCTAACATCCTCACGCTGGGGTCGTCAATCACTCAGCCTCAGTGTGGGGAGCCTCTGATGTCTCTTATTGCAGGGTTTCATTGTGCCTCTTATCACTGGTTCAAACAGGCGTGCAGGAGAGGTCAGGAGGAAACAAAAGCTACCTCGCTCTTATCTTTGTTTTATTTCAAGGGTCCATAAGGTCCTCCCAAGGCATCAAGGCAGCACTCTGCTCTTCCCACCAGGCGATAGCTGCCGTGTTTTCTTTCTGTCAGAGCTCGCTTCCTGCGCTCTGGGAGCTGAGCGGCCCTGTTGACTTTGGCTCAGGTTTGTTGGGGTCCTCTTCAGCTCTGGACCGACACTCTGACGGCTTTTTAATCAGATATAGTGAAGCTTAAATTACAGATAACTTTTCTGCTGCACATTTTCTTCATTTATTATTAGAGTTTTGAAGCTGATTCTCCCTTTAAACCTAAGGTACGGTGATTATTGGAGTTTCAGTTTCATTGCCAGATTGAGTTTTCTCATTTAAGTTTAGTTTTATTTTAGACTTGATAGTTTCTTTTGCTTCACGTGACCTGGGTGGTATTTGTCAGATTTTAAGATTTGAGAATGTCAGTGCATACATGCAACAGTGCAAACAAACAACAGTGAGTCACGTAGATGCCCCAAGTCTCATTATGAAGACCAAACTGAGTGAAATTAAAAACAGATTTTGCCCTCATGTGGAGTTTTTGTTAGTCTGTGTTGTGCTCTGAGCCAGTTTTTTTGTTAGTGATTTATAGACTCCATTTTTAAGCTATTGTTGGTTAGTGTTGCTTTGGATTTTCATGGAAAAATTCATCCAGTCCTTCAGATAGAAAGCCGTTCGGGGCTTTCTATCTGAGTCATGTTAGAATCTGGTAAGATATTGACCTTAAAAAGCATTTGATGTATAAAACAGTTGTCTAGCTCACGTTCAAATATCAGTATTTCGAGGTTTCTATCAGTGCAGCCCTGTAGTGGTTCTCATGGCTCTGTGATCCACCCTCCCCTTCCTCCTCCTCTCTGAATGGGGGAAGCTGCCTTTTTACCTCCATGGGTTTTTTAGGCATCAAGCCCAGTCTGTCACAGAGGTGCTGAACAATGTGGAAAACACCCATTTCCACAGCTGATAAGGGCAGCGGAGCGCCGGGTGTGAAGCCGGACTCTGTGGACATTCCACCACGCTTAATGGCTCCCAACGAGCTGAATAGTGTTTGTGTTACGTCAGGCCGACGGAGCGGCTGCTGGTGTCAGATAAAAGTGGCCACATCTCACCTTCCTCGCACATTTCCCCCCATTTTCCTCCGGTTATGTTGCATTTGAACTGAAGCCAGAGCAGCGAAGGGTTATGCTGTGCTTGGATGAGCTAGAGGAATTCTGGTCATTGTATAGACAACTTTATCAGCAGCGGTCGTTCTTCTCCATCAGAGGCTTCTTCAGAATGATACTTGGACTCTTCTCTTTGTTTTGAATGTTGCTCTTTGAGACAAGTATCAAACCAAAGTAGCCTAAAAGGAAGATTTGTTGCTTTTGTGTCTGCGGTCTTGATGACCTGTGGTTGTGTGACTGGACATGGCAAAACATTAACAAGGGGACGCTAATTTGGACAACAGAGAGTGAATTTGATAAAAAATGGAGCAATAATTAACTGCCCCTTCTCATCCTCATGTTCCTCAACCTGGACAGACTCCAGCTCCTCCATCTTGAACTGCAGGAAGTGATAGTAGATCTCATTTTGCTCCGCAGTGTTGTTGGTTCTGGTCGATTAAAGTCCTAGATGGTGGTGCTGGAGTCTGTCGAGCTGCAATAGTGACCTGATCCACCTACCTGTGGGGGAACACGAGATTGGAAGAGTCATAGCTGTGATATTTTAAGATAAAGATTTTAAAAAGGCCAAAATGAGTTATCAAAGATATTCACTTAGTGACATGCCGTCTTCTCATCCATCCAGGGATCAATGCTCAGGCTCGTAAGCTGCAGAAGACCCGCTCCAGAGTGACCTCCCTGTTTGTGGACAGCAGCGGGGAGGACACAGACGGACTCGGCATTTGGAGGAGCCTGAGCGAGATGGATTTATCTGCCATGGGGAAGGAGGCCGGCAAGGCCCAACAGAGCGTGCTCAGAGAGGATCCCGAGGCCGAGGCCGACAAGGAAGTGCTGCGCCTCGGCATGGAGAAGGAGGAGACGGAGAGCAGCGACGACAACACAACCCAGTACTCCATCCACCCGCCCTTTGACTTCCCGTACTTTCTCCTGCTGCAAGGCTACAGCCACAGACAGGTGAGGGACTGGAGATATTCTTTACTTTACCTCCTAGTGACTTACAGGTGGGACATTCATTAAAAAACATGAATAAAATCACAACTGGATATACCTACTTAAGGTCCTCTGTGCATGACTGTAATTACCTTAACCAGGTGAAACCGTTAGTTTTGTCCTCTTTTTCCTTATTGTATGTACCCATCTGCTATGATGTCACAGATAGAAGATAAGCCTGATTTGGTCATCTCAATGTGTTTGTGAGTGGCGGCCAATCAGATGAAAGTTGTCTTAAAGGGGGAGGAGGTAAAACAGCTGATTCAGATAGAAGATAAACGGAGGGGCTGCATCAAGGCCCAGTGTGACAGAAATGAGGCTCATGCAAAGCTGCTCTGGAGGCCAAGAATAAAAATATGGAGCTGGAAATGAGCAGAACAATGTGCTGCTGTAATATCAGCTACCAGCTGGTACTGGTTTTTAGTGAACCCTACAGATACAGACAACTGTGAGTGGAAACTTAGAGTCAAGCAGATTTGCAGGCAGTTTCTGAACTCTTCTGTCTTGTTTGGCATTTAAAAGACTTGATTTTAATTTTTATTGTAAAGTTTTAGCCACGTATAGTAACCGAAGACCTCTTATTGTCGCGGAGTGTCTTCTGTGAGCGTGTAAACAAACAAGGTTAAAAGAGGCAAAAGGAAGAGAAACAAATACGTGAGTGTTGGATTGAACATGTTATGTAACTGAAGGAGAAAATCCCTCGGGCAGGGAGTCAGAGGGAGGAATCACTGGCCACACAGGTGTGTTAGGACCAGGTGATCCTGTTCAGGTTTAGGGCGAGACCTCTGTCACCATGTGCCAATGAAAGGATGAAGAACAGAGTGTTCACCATTCAGACAGAAGGAAACCTGCTTAGGATCTTTGGCAGAACAAAGAGGCAGGCCTGATTAGGAGGATAAACTGCAGCTTGCAAACATCGCAATGCTGTAATCAACATACCAGTGTACTTGACCTCTGTTTTAAACTGTCCTTACTTCTAAAATATCACTGTCCTTGTCAACACAGCCTGTTTACACAGCTCGCTTTGCACAGTAAACCAGCGAGCACGCTGTGGCTTTAGCCCATTCCCAGGAACAGGAAGCTCTTTCTCGCAGTGTTTTTATCCCCGCTGCTGGAGATTGCTGACTGAGCAGGATGCTGGGAGCACCGCAACACGCTGAGAGCTGCGGCCGGCCTAATCTTACTCTGCAACAATGGGTGGACCCAAAGCCAAAGCAAAGGAATGAGGCGGGTCTGTGGTGGACCAACACTCATGAAACAGGAACTGAAAGCTGATGTTTGGGTTAGTTTTTGAATCTATGTTGTTGGAGACTGACCAGAGAAACAAAAACTGAATTAGGGTTGCCTTGGCTCTTATCGTGGTGGAGGAATAACTTTTCTGGAAGTTTTTATTGTTGACTGAGCTGACATGTTGTTCCTGTTTGGGACAACATGTCATGGGACTTAAAGCAGCGACAGGTGAGGGAATCTGAATATGAACTAGGTGGAGTTGCCATATATTCGACCATGGGACGAAAGTGATGACGTGGGCAGCAAGATGGCCAGAAAACAGAACACAGGAAGGGCCGGAGCTTTCTTGTTAGTAGCGACTGAACTCTTAAAATAAGAGTGAGGAGATTGTCCGCTGCTGTAGTTCTCACTTATAAAACACTAAAATGAGTCAGACCTAAATTATTGAGGCCGCCAATCATGTTGAGGGCTGCTGGCAGAAGACGGTGTGTCTATGAACCGTCAGGAAGATTGGTCAAATAAGCAACCGTCTTTAAAAAATAGACTTATAATTCATAAAGTTACTTTTTCACACAGTGATGGGTACCACAGACTTTTCACCAGTAGAACTGTCGCTGCTTAAGTTGATATGAGTGCACTGATACCAGTAATAAAAAAATAACAATTTGACCAATAATTGAAGTTATCACTGATATATACTCTGTGTGTGTGTGTGTGTGTGTGTGTGTGTGTTTTTTTTTATATATATACTTCGTCACACCACCTTTGCACATTTGAGCAACACAAAATTGATGTAACAGCAACAGATAAATACTGGCTAGTGATGTGTGTAAATGTCAATTCATTTGTTGATATCGGTTGATGCCGAGGTGATATAGTTACATCAGTGCATCTATTTAATAATCATGGTGGCTGTAAATTGTCTTATAAGCACAAAAAAAAACCAGAATAAATGAGCATTAAGATCAAACAGCTGAAAAGCTGCTAAAACGTAACAAGCCTCTAGTTATCACAGCATATCTCCCTGGTTGTGTTGCATGCTCTGAGACTTCTTTAACACCTTGTAGCTCTGCCTTCGCTCTGAGGCGGCTCGGCTTTGGGCAGCAGAGATGATACGCTATCATTGCCCGTGTAATAGTCTTAATGTGGTGACCCTGAGCTCCTGGACCTCACCAGCGTCTCGCTCATAAGCCCTTCCATTCCTGTCTCGTCTCAGCCTGCTGGTTCAAGTTGTACTTTTACCAGCTGATCCCGGTGCTTCTCGCACGCACACTCCTGGTTCAGTTCCAAAGTGTTACACAAGGAAATCAATCCCAGGCTTCCCGCTGACTGCTGCTTTGAACGAGTATTTGCTTGAAGAATGGAATTACATTAGAGGAAGAATATGAGGCCGCAGAATGAAAGCTTGTGTTGTTAATGTCGTGGAAAACACAGCAGGAAGGTGACCCAGGCAGTTCAGAGAGGCAGGGCAGACCACAGACTGGAAAAGGTCATGAATATTAGATTATGTCCACATAATGCTGATTTTTGGTTGTCTGAGACTGCGAGTCAGTATTGGCAGATGGCTGATTGATGTCTCCAGGCCTGGACTATAATCAAACGTGAAGTTTGGGCCAGATTGGACAATGTATATTTTAGTTGCAACAACTTCTTGTGCAATGACAAAACTCTGAAATTTGCCATGGTGTTACAGACACACCCATCAACAAGAACTCACAGATTCACAGTTAAACATGACCAAGGTCTTTGGATTACGCCGACCAAAGATCACATCAATCGGATGAAATCTCTTGGAGGACTTTGTTGAACTACAAAGCCTGGAAACTAATAGTTGACCTAAACATAACTTCCTTTTCTGGATTTTTGTTCCACATTTAATACTTGCAGGTACAACAACAATCAGTGGTGCTACTTTTAAGATATTATTGGGGCATGAGAGAGGGAAAAAGTTGCAGAAGGCACTGCAGCAGCTGATTTGTGATACTAAACATTAATACCAACGTCCTTTTTTGCAGGATTTCGTCATCTACCTGATGAGTGGGACCACCACCATCTTTGGCTGCTGCAGGGAGCACCACACTGGGGAAGATGAGGAGAGACTGAAGGTGGACATCCTCCTGTTTGCTCCAGATGTGTTACCGCAGCACTGCTGCGTCAGACGACTGGATTCTAACAACCAAACTTGCACGGGAGGAGAGCACAGAAAGACTCTGACTATGCTGAAGCCCCTTCATGGAGCTCCTGTGACTCGAAACGGTTTACTCCTTAAAGAGGAGGTTGAACTGAATCCAGGCGATTTGGTTGGCCTGGGGAAACACTACTTGTTCATGTTCAAGGATCCGACAAGCACACCAGGATCACTCCACAGCCCTCCTTGGATGACCAGACTCTGCCCAAACTCTGACTCAAAGACCTCTTGTTTGTCATGCGGCTCTTCGGTGGCTGGAAAAAACCTCCAGAGGAAGCCTTTACCTCCTCGTTGGAGAGACCTGGAAGGCACAGAGGCTTCGCTGAGCTATGAGCTGGACCAGGAGGAGCAAGTCCTACAACAGATCCTGGACTTGTTGGACCCCAGTGGGGATGAACCGAAGCTGACGCCTGCTTTCCTGCTCAGCCTCTGCATCCAGCACTCAGCCTCCACATTTGAGCTGACGCACTTCAGACAGCTGTTGCTCCGGATATCCAATCAGATCCAGCTCTTTACGCTGGTAAGGGCAAAACTCAGCTCTACACAGTTTATTCAGCAGAAATCAAGAACCAGATTTATTAAACATCAAATTTCACCACCAAAATATTAGTTAGCACTTGGGTTTCTCTCTTCCAGTCGATTAAAAAAAATGGTGGCAGAAGAAGTAGTAGGTAACAATCTACATGCACAGTCTGGCTGCATGTACGTTTCTGCAGAGGTCCCTGACAGGTTACAGTGTAGAAGCATGCAGCCTGTGGGTTAGATAATAAATCCCTCAAAAATGCAGAAATGGAAGTGCAAAGTTTTGATTGGTTTACTAACTTTTAAAATATGACCAGCACAGCTGATATTAGGGCATACCTTTCTGTCAGAAATAAATGGAAATGTGGATAAATGTGAAGACTCTCTGGATACATCTGACAGCTCTGTAGGGTTTTTTTATTGCTGGGGTTGGGGTTAGAGGAGTTGCATCTAATTGGATTAATATGGTATCCAACAGATCTGATACTGGAGAGAAGGTTAGAAAAAATAAGAGTGGCAGTTTTTGATGTTGCATTTCACTGAATTCTGCAACAAGTAATCACTTTTACCCACTGCAAAAAGTAAAATGGCTGCCTTTAATAACCAGTACAGGTAGCACTCTTGTATGCGACACTCCTCGGTAGGTTTGGTTCATTTCTGTTCTGTTCGGTTCAGTGTTGTCGAGGACCTGAAATATGTGCGATTTGGCTCTAAGCAGTCAGTCTGAGGACTGAGTGAAGAGCTACAGGTCACTCACAGCTTTGAGCCATCCACTTAGAATAATGACACACTCATTCTGATGGTAATTTCCCCTGGCTTTCCAGAGAAATCCGCATTCCTAGCACAGACGCATCAGGCGGAAAATAAGACATACTTTTTGGGGGAGTTAAATTCAGCACAGTTCATAGTGCAGACCAAATGAAGCAGCCGTGAGATAATGTCTTATCTGTGTGTTTTCCCTCTCAGGAGAAGACAAAGGAGCTTGCAGCAATCCAGCCAGAAACGTGAGTACACAAAGTCATATATCACGACAGATACGACCCTTTCTGAAAAAACTACTGTGCGCCTCCAGAAACAAAGCTTAGGTGCTTTACGTACAAGCTGTCCATAAAAAGAGGTTCCCACAGCCAAAACAGAGTTTTCTGACAAACACAAAGCTTACTGATCTTTGTGGTTATGAGAGTTAAAAACGGTCCGTCTCAGCAGGGAGAGAAGCTGTCAAAGTTCAACAGGCTCTGAGTCAGAGGTCGTTATGTGGGCTTTGATAAAAGGGAGGAATTCAAAGGATAATATGACTGTACAGAAGGAATAAGCACTGACTACTATCATGACGAATTACTTCACCAGCTGTCCAAAAGAGGGACTCCTTTACTCCTTACACTTGTATAATTGTAACAATCAAAAGGAAGTATAGAGCAGAAAAAGTCACCTATATTTTGTTGGAATGCAGAACTTTGGACTGTTTTAGCAGGAAAAGCTTCCTGTGGAGGAGCAGGAACCTGCTGGGTTTAACCACCCGCAATATTTCGCTGATTTGCAGAAATATAACAGGAAGTTAACCAGAAGTGGAGACATGGAGTCCACTTTTCATACAGTGAGATGAACAAAGACCACTGACTATCATGGTGAAGGTAAAACATATGTATGGCCTACATGATGGATTAATATCACTTTATCTGCAGAATTAAATGAGTGTTTGGTTCCTAAAACATCCAAAAATTAATTGTTTTGTAAAACTTCACCATCTTTGCTTTGAGGGAAATCTCTTTTGGATATCAGAAAATGTACAAAAAACCTCAAAACAATAAGGGACTGCTTATCAAAGTTTTAATCAGTTCAATGCTAAACCTGAACTGGGAAGTTTAGAGTGAATGGGTAAGATAAAATGGACTGTTCTTCCAAAATTACATTAAACATATTAAACACAGCCGCTAACACTAATTTAAATGAAGCAGAATAGCTCAATACGATGCAACATGACAGAACAATATTTTAACGAATAGTTTTCATGCTTATGTCCAGCTCAGTGTTTTCTCAGGCTTGTTTCAGCACTAATCTCACACTGGCTGTTTTAATCAGGAGCTCCGGCGACGGGCAGTCGGAGCAGCTTCAGCTGCTCAGCATGGAGGAGCTGATCCCAGGTCTCCGACCGCTGGTGCTCTGGATGGCCAACTCCATCGAGCTGCTGCACTTCATCCAGCATGAAGTCCCTCAGCTGCTGCCCTGGAGGCAGGACCAGGAGGATGAAGGTGGGTATTTTACTCATCATCCTCACCGGTGTGCGTGCATGTGTGTGTGTGCGTGTGCTCTTAAGACTTCTTTGCATGTCTGTTCAGGTCTGCTGGACTCTGAGATCCCATCCACTCGGGCAGCCTGTGAGGAAGCCATGACAGTCCTGGAGGAAGTCATCATGTTCACCTTCCAGCAGACCGTCTATTATCTAACAAAGGTTGGCTTCCGCTTGTTAAAACGCGCGGCATAAAAGTGATATCAACATGGTTCACATCTCTTTGGACCTCTAAAATCTGAGTGTCGGTCACATGTAAGCAGGAAATCTGACTGTGCAAACAGCGCATTCTGTTTTCATTGAGTGTTTTCCAGACAGATAACACAATAACAGAATGGAAACACAAACTCAGGCAGGAAAGTCCTGGGAAACATTGAGCGAGCGTCTTTTTTCCACTGACGGCAACATAAACACACACAATCCTCTCCCTCAAGGTTGCAGTGGTTTGTCAAATAACATGAACCAGAACTGCGATGTGTGTTAAAGTTGCGTTACAGTTACATTACAGAACGCACAGCAGGTGTGTGCTAGTGTGGTTTACAGAGGACAGGGATTCTTGTTGTGCAAAGTTAAAACATAAGTAGTATAAAGGTGGCTCTTCAGCCAGGACAAAGCAGATGGAGAATATCCACCGTAATTGCAAACCGTTAAAAACAAAGAGGCAATCAGAGGGTGTCTGCTGTTCTTTAAAATGTTTCAAAATGTCTTAAATACACTCGTCTCCACCGACTGCAGCATAAACACAGTCTTCTCTCTCAGGGTCACTGTGGTTTGGTGAATAACAACAGCAGAACCACAATGTGACGTAAAACAAAAATAAACAGCAGCAAAGCAAATGAAAAAAACATTTTCATGTTCATAATCAGCAGGACTGAAACATAAGTCCAGTGAGCTTACACACACACACACACACGCACACACACACACTTCTGTCTACTGGTGGTGGTACGTGCCGTGCAGGGTCTTGTCCTTCCATGATGGTTCCTGTTCTTTCTCGAGTTTCTGCTTCCTGAGGTACTCACTAAGCACTTGATCCTTTGTGGTCATCTTCCTGATGTACTCTCAATCTTGTTTCATCAACCACAGTGGTTCTGAGACTCACTAGTCCTCAGCCTCCTTCCTTCTGCTCAGCGTACAGCCTCAGCGTGCTTGATTTGGGTGAAACCCTCCATCCATGGTAAGGAGCTTCTTGTCTTGATGTCAGTGGCTTCGATCTCCTCCTTTGGCCAGCTCATTATCCCAGCAGGGTGTCTGACGACTGGCAGGGCGCAGGTGTTGATTGCCCAGCTCTTGTTCTTCCGTTCAGCTGACTCCTTACTACTTGCCTCACTCTCTGCAGGTACTTGGCAGTGGCAGCTTTCCTAGTGGCCTCTCCACACATGCCTTGATTTAGACTTGTGAGGCTCAGGAATGATCTTGTCTGGATTTGCTTTGGATGCATTCTTCTGAGTGAAGGAAAACATATTTTCAAGCTAAAAAAAACATGGGCCTATGATAGAGCCCAGAGGAAGGAGCCTTCTGGACACACTCTTTGATTTAGAATGGCGAACGCTGGGAATCATCATGCGTCTGGATTTGACAACAGTGGGGTGTGTAGTTTTGCAGCCTAATGACACTCCCAGGCTGATTTTATGTGACTTTCCCAGGCTGAAGCGGCACTTTAAGGCTGCCTGCTTTATGCCGAATCCCGTCAACATCAAACCACTGGTGCTGTCCGCTCCAAAATTAGGGTGGATTATGATGCTTTTACTTGGATATTTGAGCTTTATTTTGGAAAACAATAAATGTGAAGAACTGACCAGGGTAAGCCTGACACAGGAAAGTTGCGCCATCTTAAATCCTAGAATAAGATTTTACAACTCATATGTTAATGTCAGAGATTTAGGGAAAAAGGAAATTCAGAGTTGCTTTTAGCTTTAAATAATTCCCTCTTTGGAGAGAAAAATTTGCCAGATGGCAGATTTTTATAAGTCTGAATCCAGTCTGGGATGTTGAGGATATTTATGAACCACCACCAACACCACCCTACACCTTCTGAGGAAGGAAGCAGGAACAACCTGTCCTGTTTTGTTTATTCAGAGATATTTCTAATGATTTTGTTTAAAAAATAAAATCCTGAAAAGTGAGTTCTCTTATTTAGTTTTTGGCCTTTCAATTCTGTTATTTATAGCAGACATTTATTTGTCACTTTTAAGGCTTGTTAGTCACTCAGCTCCACCTTACTGAGAGAATGATGCACCCTAAAATGTCTTGCAATGTATTACATATGACTGTTTTTCTGTTGGAGAGAGAAAGGGAGGATTAGCAGCCGGTTTCCTGCAGAGGAAGGGAAGCTGTCATGAGAGAAACACCCAAAAGACAAAAAGGAAGGGAGGAGGCAGCGAAAAGGGTCTTTCTGTTAGTTTCCTGTGAAATATGACTCCTCGTAACGTCTTCACTTCCTCTTTTTCTCCCTGTTAGAATATGAGTGGCCATAATATGAATAGAACTGAACAAACTGTATTAAAAAAGCAGAAAAAAAATGCTTCTCTGTGCACAGAAAGTGATTTAATAACCATCCACAGCCCAGCTCAACACCTGCAGATCTGCTGAGTTTCACTGCGTACTATCAGCTGACCTGTTGCCTCAGGCACGCCAGGTTATGGCCTCCGTCAGTGTGTCTGAGCTCATTACCTTAGTCATGCTGTGTGAATGTGTTGGTGTGTATGATGAGGCAGCAGCTGATGTCATTCATGTGAAACAATGGCAGAACTGTGAACGCAGCAGGAGGAGCAGTGATAAGAGCCGACAGCGAGGTGGCTTGCAGGTTTATTTAACTACACTGTAAATCTGTCAAACAGTTTCCAGTCATTGTTCTTAAAGCTGCAGGTGGATTTTTGAGCTCAGAGTAAATCCAAAATCACTGCTACGGAGGTTCAAGTTTTGGGCGTTGAGTTCACTTTCTTGCAGGTTACCTGTGACCATACAAACAGCAGAGCTGGCCGTGTGCCATACAGTCACTAAATGTGTTTGCTCACTAATGAGGGGAGAATTAAATGTTTGTGTACAAAGTTTTGAGCTTTCTGGGAAAATTCCCTGTTGCAATAATGATGGCTCTGATGGTTGTTTCAATGGGGCAGGTAGAAGTACCGAGAGCAAAATGTGGTGCAAGTATAGAAAGCTCCTGAGGTACTTTGTCTTCAGGCAAAACTCTGTTTTAAGTTTATTCTTAAATTAGCAGAAAAAAACCAGACCGATGCATATGAGCTCTAAGTCCCAATCACAGACTTTCCTAGGGAGGACCACATGTGGAATACCGTGTAAAGAAGTTTAAGCTGAGTTTTTATTTTCGAAACAAGTTGTTTTTCTTTTAGTGCAAGAAAGCATCTTGTTGCGGCAACTTTCTCGACTATACTGGATTATGAGTTCTTGGTGTATATGAATGCCTCTGCGAAATGCCCTGGGATGCTTGATTCTGTTTATCATGCCTCTCTCAGGTTTATCACCAATTGTAAGGTATCGACTCATCACTGTGATCTATATGTTCGGGTGGGGCGGCCCGCTTTGTCCATCAGAATCAGTTGCTACTTTCTGTCCCTTTTGCTCGCACTGACTTGGGGAAAAAGGCTTTTGTTTACTCAGCGCCGTCCTCATGGAACAGGTTACAGAAAGAATTAATTTCATTGAGTGCCTTTAAATTGAAACTGCAAACTTTTGTGACTAATTCCATCATTTATTTTAAAATCTTAATTACATGTATTTCACATCTTTGAAGATATATTTTAGCCATGTAATTTTTGTAACTGTTTTACTTGTATTCTGCTGCTGCCTATCTTGGCCAGGACTCCCTTGAAAAAGAGATTTTTAATCTCAGTGAGACCTTCCTGGTTAAATAAAGTTAGAAATAAAAAAATAATGATTAGAAAAGGTCAGGCCTACAATGCATGTGTGAAAATGACTTTGGCTTATGAGGAAAGAAAACTTCATGTTAATGCACGTAAAATGAGTCCAACTGCAGTGTTCATGTCCCTGCAGCTGCTTTTTCCAGGGTTTCTCTCATAAATGCTCAATTTTTTTATTGTTTGTTTTTGTACACTTGCCTTTTTCACAGATTTGACAGTTGAAATCGATTGTATAAAGATTTAAAATATCACATGACATTTGACCTTTGACCTCACTTTTTACATTTCACGTCTGCCTTTCTCCCAAGTTGACCCCCAAAATGTGTTGTATTGTAGTTTTGTCAAGAGGAAGAGATGAGCTGCCTAGTCAGTCAGAAATATACTGTAGTATAATATTATTCATGTCCAGTTATTTACAAATCAAAGCTGTTACCATCACCTACATGATGTTTGTGTAATCAGAGTAAACATCTGTCTTGCTGCCCGGATCTGATTTTTACTGCAATACAAACTTCTAAAGTCTGTTTAAAAAGAACAAAAAAAATGAATATGTACAAAATGCAGTACTGCCCAGAGAGTGAGCTGCGTTGGCAAAGGTTTGGACTCTGGGAGTGCTTCTTGTTTTAGGTGTTTCTTTAGTCACGGCTTAAGGGAGGGAATTTGTGTGAGTAACGAACACGTTGTGTATATCTGTGCCTGCCTGAGTCATGGGGTAGTTTAGGTTATTATCCATTTTGTGCAACATGCAGTTCATGACGTCTCCACGTCTCTCCACAGAGCATGTATTCAGCCCTGTCTGGTCTGCTGGACGGGAACCCATTCTCAGAGAGCGGCCAGCTGCGAGTGCCCGATGGACTCGAGTCTATCCTGGAGGTCCTGAAGGAGGCGCTGAAGCTTCTGACGGCCTTCCAGGTGCATCCGGACATCTCGTTACAGCTCTGCGCCTACTTGTTCTTCTTTATCAATGCTTCGCTCTTCAACGCCCTCATGGAAAGAGGTAAGCTCTGTTATTTGTCATTTAACATGTTGTTAAAACTGTTGTGCTGTACTGCTGCTACACTGTAAGTCTCTTCTTAGTCTTCTTTTTATCATGTTTTTGTCTTAATTTGCTCTTTTTAAACCGTATGTGTAAACCTTTAAGCGTCCCTTTCTTTAAACTTTTAACTCTTAATGAAAGCTGCAGTGCAAATAAACTTTACAAATATCTTTCATGCCTTCTCTCTAATCCTGCTGTTGTTAAGGATCTGTCGCCGGGTTCTACCAGTGGGCTCGAGGCGTGCAGATCCGGGCCAACCTGGACCTGCTGATGGACTGGATCCAGAGCATCGGTCTGGGGGATCTGGCCACTGAGTTTTTCCAGAAGCTCTCTGCTGCTGTCAATCTGCTGGCCACACCCAAAGAAACGCTGCTGCAGGTCAGAGGACATCCTCTTCTCCTTTCCTGTTTGTCTTACACAGGCAGGCGTAGCCGAGCGGCCGAGTCATGTTTACGTTAGTCCGAGTATTTCCTTAAATGTTTATGGCTCATTTAAAACTTTCCATCTTTGGGGAAATCTGAGCCTCAGTTACACTTTTCTTGGCTCCATCTATCAAACCTTATGCTGACCAAAAACACCACAGAGCAGCGTTTTGTTTGGTCCATATACAGACCAGTTTGATCTCACACCGGACCGGTACCAACCAGATATTACAACAGAAAGAAGAAAGCAGGAAAGGAAGGATAGGAGCAAAGGAAGGAAAGAAGGAAAAAGGGAGGGGAAGAAAAATAAAGTACTCAAATTTAAAATGCAAAAAGTATAAAAAAGAGCACAGAAAGAAAGAGCCGTTAGCCGCTGCGTCTGCCGGCGCTGCGTCTGCCGGCGCTGCGTCTGCCGGCGCTGCGTCTGCCGGCGCTGCGTCTGCCGGCGCTGCCATCTTAACAGGAAAAAGGGAGAAAAGCAGCATTGAAAGGAGGAAAGAAAAGAGAAATAATGAAGGAAGCACAATGAAAAGATGGAAAAGGAAGGGGAGGAAGGAAAGAAGTGAAGTACTGAAGGGGAAAAGGGAAGGTGAGAAAGAAAGGAAGGAGGGAAAATTTATAAAAATATTTCTGTACATTTTCACTCCTGTGTCGCAGTACTGCGTTACCACAAAATGAACATGATATAAAAGTAGTTTGCAGAGTCATTCAGCGGGCTGAATCGGAGCCTCTTTCGGGCTGGTTCTGGCCCCACGCACCGTATGTTTGACACCCGTGCCGCAGAGCCTGAGAGGCGTGCAGTCTGTGGAGGCATGTTATTGGTTTATGGTTACTGTCCTCCTGAGAACAGCTGCAGACCTCTGAGAGCCATTAGATATGAGGAAACAGCCTGCACAAGCAGAGTAAACACACTACAATGGTTAAAGCTGATGTCACCGTGCCAGTGAAGGCGTGACGTTACTTGAGATCACATGGACATGATGAGGATATCCTGTTTGCCACACATCATAAATTATCAGATTAAATGCTCATTAAGGAGCTGTTCCAACACAAAGGGAGACATCATCTCAAAGCCTGAGACACTCGGAGAACAACCTGTTCATATTTGCTTCTACGCTTTAGCCTTTGCGGTGCTGCGGTGGCTCGCCAGTTTAGCACTTAATCCCTCCCTAAGCATGCTGTTCTCATAGCTACCTGTTCAGATCTTGTTTACTCTGACTAGGAAGCTGAGCTCTCACTTGGTGTGTTATTGAACACTGAGTCACTGAAGGGAACCCAAGCAGTAAAGGTACTCGTGTACACTTCACAGCGCTTACGCAGAAGGTCATTCAGGCCAACAAACTACAGATGCTCTCTCTGAGCTTTTGAACAGGCTAAAAATAGAAAAGTGTACTCAATGTAAGCACATATATGTAAATATGTGCGTGGGTTTAGGGTGAAAGCATGTTGATGTTACTCAGTGAGGGATGAGTAATTTAAAGGGATGTTACTTAAGGACATCAGGGCGGTTTAATCTGGTCCTGATTGAGGAGTTTATATTTACGCCGTCTTGTGTCAGTCTGAGGTCACAAGGTTTGTCTTTAAATATTCTCACTCATATATAAGAATAGTTTCCAGGCTTTACTTTTATCGTTGCATCAACTCAAGAGTGTTTCACCTGCAACACTCTTACAGATTATAGAAAAACCACCGTTTATATTTCCCGTGAAAATGAAAAATTCACCTGACCCTGTCAGCATCAGCTGATTGATTTGTTTTGGCTAAACTCTCAAGGGTCATGTGACCATCTGGGGGTAGGTGCCTGGCCATAAAAGAAGCTATAGTTTATGAAAGGCCTCATTTTTACCTTGTGACTGTCAATGTATTGTGGTGGTTCTGAGTCTTTAAATACCTGTGGTCAACCATCCAAAGCAACAGAGAGAGGTGAAGAAATGAGTGCAGGCAGGGTGGAGAGGGTGGAGACGAGTGTCAGTGGTGATCTGTGACAGAAGGAGAGCAGCAGTGAAAGAGATGGTTTACAAGATGGTAGTCAAAGTTGATGTATGGTTTGGAGACAATGGCACTGATATAAAAGACTGGGGTCTGAGCTGAAGATGTTAAGATCTTCATTGAGAGTGACCAGGAAGGACAGGATTAGACATTCAGAGGAGGTTCATGGATGTAGTTAAGGAGGACGTGCAGAGGGTTGCTGTGACACAGGAGGGTGCTGGGATAGGGGGAGATGATCTGCTGTGCTGACCCAGCAGCTGAAAGAAGAAGATAAACCTTTTTTGTGGGCCAGTAAAAGTCTGATCTACTCACCTAGCAGAGAACAAATATATGCTGGACATTGAATTATGATTGCTTGTTTTTGTGAACAGGGTGAATTGTGGGAGAGTTCCCTCCTTTTGTTTCATTAAGGATACTTGAGTATATCCTCTGCTGAAGGAAGTAATAAATAAATCACTGAAGCACCTTCCCAGGTGCCACACAGATACTTTGCGGTCACTTCATGCAGTTAGCGCTCTGACCCTTAGCAAAACTACTGAGCCGCAAGTCTGGTTTCACACTGTGAGGTTGTCACCTATTTTCTTTGCTCGACACGCAGCACCACCCACGACTCGGCTTCAGTTTAGTCTCTTTTCTGTCTTGAAGTTGCTGCTTCTCTGCGCCCCTCCCCGTGGCATGAGGTCACTCTGTGGCCGCCACTAAACGGCACACACCCTCTGAACATTTCTGCTTTTCCATCTGGAGCTCCTAAGAGCTCAAGTGGCTCGCTGGCACAGCTGTAAATTGCCAGATGTGGGAAGTGGTGTCACTTGTTTTGCCAGAGAATACAGCATCTGGAGGGACATTAAAATCGCAGACATGACCAAATGAGACATTTTTAAAGTTTGTGCCGTTTGTGAGCATAATTTAAAGTTCACCTTCTCGGCTCAGTGTGGTATCTGTGGGACTGAACAGCATTCAGCTTGTGGCCCCAGCAAGTCTGGGCAAGGTCTTAACTTCCACCAATTCAAGTGGAAACTGACTGAATGCACCATGTCATGTTTGTAAAGTTAGTCTTGCAACAGATGCATGAATGGTATCCAGTGAGTCACCTGCTTCCTTATCCTCGAGCTACTTCCAGCTGAAGCTCTGAGGCATGCTCGGTGTTTCTGGCAGAATGACGTCTGTTTGTTGTTACACTCATTACACTGTCACCGGTCTGTCTGCCATGAAGTCCTGTGCAGCAGGAGCGTGTCTCCTTTCATGATTTCTGTTCATCCTGCAAATAAACTAAAAAAAAATAAACCCTTAAAGCATAATAGAGTTAATAGAATATGATATTATTATTGCTTAATTTTGCACCCGTTTGGACTCTGTAGGTTAGGTTGATGCAGCCAAGTGACTCACCTGTTTCCTTATCCGCCGGCTGATTTCAGCGCTCATCAAAAGATCAAATATTGTCTTAAGTGTGCTCGAGTGGCTGCAGCAGCTGTGAGGTGATAATCATATTTCACAATCAAGACTTTCCTTTTATCCTGAGATATAGAAATAGCATCGAGATAGAAGAGTTTACAGTTCTCACGCTGCACAGAACAAGCAGGACGGGTTGATTAGTGAAACCCAGCACTCACTTTTCACTGCAGAGTAAACACGAGAAAAGCTGCAGCGACAGGAGAGACGCTTAAAGTGATACTGTGGAAGCATTTTCCCATGAGGCTTTGTTACCACGTCGTCCTGTTTTCACAACATATAGTTGGTTTAATATACTTTGCATGTAAATGAGGGAGTTGCTTATATGGAAGCATGATGGGAAAACACTTGTTTCTGACACCCTCTCACAGTGCAACAAAGAGCTTTTGCAACTCCCTAACACTAAACCATCAGTGAAAGTCTTTTACGAACCCATGTTTTATTCCACGAATCGTTCCGGAGTAGCTTTGCATGGTGTTTATTGATGTTTTTGTGTGTTTGTTGTCTTATGTCCTTCCAGGCATCCTGGGCTTCTCTCAGGACCGAGTTCGCTGCTCTGAAACCCGCCCAGCTTCACCACATGCTGAGGGAGTACAACTCTGGGAAGGCCTGCCCCTCCGGATGGAGCCCATCACCAGGTGATGCAGAGGACGCCGTCAGAACAGGTAAATGACATTCGTGAGCTTTGCACTTGTTAAGTGAGCAGCCCTATTTCCTGTCTTAAGTGTCTGGAAACAGGGCTGCTACCCCCTTGCACTCACCTCCAACTTCAGGTTAACTAGTGCAGCACGTCTTTACACTCAGTTTTTAACGACAGCCCAAATGCATCAAATATTTGAACGCTTCAGAAAAGAGTCGATGTGGTGGACAGATCATCTGAGAATGCTCCCTTGGTTCAGTGTCCTCTTCCTGCCACGTGATTGGTTTGGCTCATCAGGAACCTTCAACATGAACTGAAAACAACTTGACCCTCATCCTCCAGCTTCCCTATGCTAATGTGTTTCTATTAACCACAGTCCTGTAGGGAGCCACCAGGTAGCACATCATCAACTAGCCTGACTTCACCGGCACTCCAAAGGTCGCAGCTGATTAGTTTTCGGTCTTCATTTATGTCCAAAGTTGTAACAATGCTGCACATTTGTTTGTTTTTTTCTTACTGCTGATTTCTGACTCATAACCTCTTAAATTCTCTTTGGCGTGGACGCCTGGACTTTAAACTTTTTTGTATTACCTGGGAGACCAGCCACACTGATCATTTTATTGGAGCTGAGAGAATTTGGACTCTTCTGCGTCTCAGTGGCGCCTCAGAGTTTGTTTGTTTGAACTGAGGGAGCATTTGGACCCCAGTATGACTAAAAACTCTCATTCTGAGGCTTTTTTTTTTTTTGCCAGATCCTGCGTCTCCTCCATGCCCAG
>VUQK01015113.1:21279-40746 GCA_015106715.1 Bujurquina vittata
TTTTTTTTTGTTTGGAAAAATTCTCTTTTTCTGGGGTTTTTTTTTTTTTTGCCAGATCCTGCGTCTCCTCCATGCACAGAGTCTTGTTACATTTTAGAACGCTTCAGGTCAGATTACGAGGTTGGAGGGTTAGCAGTGGCTTACTCAAACCTTTGTGTTTTTGTTTAGGCTTTGAAAAGTGCTCGGTTGGGTTTAGGAAAACATCGTGTTTTAGGGTTAAAACACGACCGTTCACAAAAGTAACCAAAAATGACCAATTTGGATCATTAGACTTGTTTCAAACACCAAAGTGCCAAACCTCAGATGTAATAAAACATGCTGGCACCTTTGAAACCAGATCAGAAAAATTAACAAAATAACTGCCAGATGCCTCTAAAATGAAAGTAAATGTTTTGAATGTTTAATGTTTAGAAAGTTAACCAAAACCCAATGTGATATCTCTATCTGTTTGAGACATTCATCATCAGTGTATTTTGTTTACCTTTTTGTGGATGGACCAGTATTTTTAAGATTTCATTTTAGAGAAGCACCAGTGGCTCGGCCATTATTTTATAATGAAGATTTCTTTGCATTCTATGCACAAAGAGGGAAATAAAAACATATTTATTTGAATTTCCAAGTCAGTGCACCTTTCATTTGAAATATTTCTAAATATTAATAAAAGGGGTTGACAGAATCCAATTTCATGTTGTTTTTGTGAAATTACCTTCTGCGTGTTTCTGTTACATATTTTCCGCAAGACGAGCTTGTTTACAGTAAACTGCAGTAATCGGACTCCTTCCTCAGCAGGAATCACAACGACCTCTTGTGCAGCTTTGCATGTCCAAACTTGCTGTCAGACAGGTTTGACTGAGGAAGAAGTCATGATAATAACAGGGTAGGCAGCAGATTTAATAACTTGATTTAAAAACAAAGAGAAGGAAGTGAACAGAAGCTGAGAATAAAAGTCAGCATTTCCGAAATATCAGCTGAATGAACCCTGTTTATTATTATACTTATTAGGCTATCAGCACATGCACGTCTCCTTTCATATATTTCACAAATTTATTTAGAAATTATGATGTTTGGAAGCCTGGGCGTATAACATTTACAGAGTCTCAAAGCTGTCAATATTTTATACCATCAATATCAGGCTGGAGCCTATCACAGCTGTGCTGGACAGTGGGAGGAAACCGAAATACCAGAGAGAGCCCACACAGACACAGGGAATTGAACCTAGGACCTTCTTGCTCTGAGGCTAACCAATGAGATAAAAAGATTAGTTTATATTTGTTACATATGCTGTTAGAAAGTAGTTACATCTGAAGCCTGGATCTACAACAAGTATGGAAGACTGAAGCTGCCAATATGATGTAGATGTAACGTCTATAAAATATTTAAATTAGTTTTAAAATCTAGATGAACTAAAACATTTTAATTATTACAACTAAACTCATTATTTTAATATTAAATTCTACGTTTGATAATTTTGATGATTTTTTGTATTATTGTTATTAGCATTATGACTTGTTAGTCTTGCTAATAAACCAAACTAATACTTGATTTATACACACACACACACACACACACACACATATATATATATATATATATACACACACACACACACACACACACACACACACACACACACACACACACACACACCGTTTAAAAATTGACATGCTCTGAAAGCCACTGTAGGGAAGCTCCTTTATTGGGTGAGTGCGATGCCACTTAAAGAGCTGAAACTGCAAGAAAAAAGGACATCAACAGGATTATTGTGGGCGTACGGTGGAGAGTAATCCTGTCCTGTCAGCCTGTTTCCACCAATGAGCTTCAGTCCACAGTTAACTCTCAGCCACCACCCTGCTCTCACCTCTTCTCACCTCCAACTTCAGATTAACCAGATTCCAGCAAAGTAAATGTGGGGACACTAATGCTGCGAGGTATTCAGCATGTGAAGGATAAAACTGTTTGACTCTAAGTGAGGATAAAAGAAGGCCAGTGTTTATTCTCGACAACCTGCTTATTGCAGTAACATTTAAAACCATTGCTGCTTATAGGCCGCCAATGATTGAAGCCATCTTTTACTTTTTCCCTACAAATCTGTATCACTTATTGGTCTCCTTGAAAACTGGTATCAGCCAGTAAGTTTGAGGCGACCCATGATGACAGCCTGTAGTTTTATTTACTGCTCTTAATCAGTGTTAAGCCAAACTCAGGAGTTCCACAAAAACCTACAGGATCCAATTTTATTAGTGCGCCGTAATGAAGTTCAGCTTGTTTGTGATGGATGGTGATTGGACTTTCCCACCTTCTCTTCTTCATTTGTGCAGCTGACATCCTGGAGAGCTTCGACAACCACCCGCCGCTCATCCTGCCCAGCAGCGCGTTTCACCTGGAGCTGGGTAAAGCCATCGTGGAGCCGGCGCTGTTTGAACAGCTCGGCCGTCTGCAGGAGTTCATTGGCAGACTTCCTCGCAGTGAAACCCGAGCCAAACCCAAAGCGGAGGAGCAGGTAACAAGCTCTCTGCTCCATCATAACAAGAAACCTGGAAATGAGACACTTTGATGTCTCTGCATCTGTTGTTGATTAGCTTTACTTTGCCCAATCTCAGGTCTTCAATGAGACGACTACAGACAGCCAGTCTGCGACCTCGGCCTCCGTCAGAGTCCTCCAGGATCCGGCTCATCAGGTGTTCTCTGACCCTGCACACTGGGACGCGTTTACGTCCGCAGAACCAGCTCAGGCCCGAGGCCCTAACGGTGACTTGAGCAGCTGTGAGGCCGTCCTGACCCAGAAGCTGAAGAGCCTGGAGCTGCAGAACACCCTCCCAGGACAGGCCGACGCGAGCTACCACAAGAGCCTGGCACTGGACCCGTCCTGCCTGCTCACGCCGCCCAACACCCCACAGGGGATGGAGCTGGCTGAGCTGGAGGCTGACCTGCAGGAGGGGACCCACCAATTAAAGAAAGGTAACAAGTCAGTCAGTAAAGAAATACCAGTGGTTTTTGTCAAGTAAATACAGACCCAATCAAGTATCTATCTTAACTATCTATCTAGGGATGCATGCTCAAAATAGGTCACAAAACAGCCACGTCCTGATCGTCGAGTTTTAACAAACATTCGCCCTCCATACAGTTGTGATGAAGTAACTATCCATAAAAGCTATTTATAGCAGGCTGTAAGCACTTTGATTTCTGCTGTAAAGGGGATTGACTCACTTTTGAAGGCAGCCCCAAGTGGTCACTAGATGAACTGCAGTTTTTATAATGTGAGCGCGCTTTGGTGGTGAGGATGCAGCAAAAATAGAGATGGCTAAAAGACCAGAACATCCGCATGTCCATGTTAAAGCCAGGGGCTGATTTAACTGCTGAGTCATCCCTCTGTGAGTAACTCAGATGAAATCACTGCATCTGCTTCCAGCACCGACTTCAACGCCGGCCTGTTTTCAGCTAAATCGCATATTGTCTTCATCATAGACCCAGGCTGGTGTGTTGGTGCAGCAGACTGCCACCATTTCCAGTTTAAGAAACATAATTTCACTTTCTGAGATTTCACTCAGGATTTCTGTTTTTAACTGTGGGAAGTCGAATTTAGAGCCGGCAGACTTCTTCTGAGCCTTTATTGTGGCAGCCTACAAATGTCGACAGGGCTTTAAATTTATTTCCATATTTTATGGACAGCCAGAAGTGAGCAGTACTACCAAGTACTACCAAAAAATGTTCCTATATGATAATAATACATTTGGTTTCTCAGTAATTTCAGACTTCTGAAGTTGACTTCTGCGAGGTCAAAAAGAGCGAGACCAGTTGATTTCCCTACAAGAGGCTTCAAAGCTGAAATGAGAAAATATATGAAGTAATTTTCAGGGTTGAACTCGTGACGTTTTTCTGGCTTCACGGATGCTGTAAAGTGTTTTTTTATGAATGTAAAATGTTCAGGAGTCATTAAACCGGGCAGTCGCTGCCCATGCCGACAAAATGACCACATTTTTTACAAAAAGTTCCATTCATGGCTTCTTTGGCATGCAGCAGGTTTTAGATGACGCACAGTGTGACTCCCTCTTTGTCGCCTTCCCAAACCCTCCTTTACCTCTTCAGGAGAGTATTTAATGGCCTGACCTCATGAGCTAGCTGCATATTTGTCCACATAAAGGTGCCTCCGCCCTCCTCCTCCTCTTCATCTTTGACTGACTCTGGATGTCGGGAATTTCAAGTGGAAGGCTGCTCAGGGTGGGCTCACTGTGCAAAGGAAAGAGCGCTTCCTCTCCCACCCCTATTGTTTATGGACGCCTCCGTCATGAGGTCATCTGTAGGAGTGAGAGGGAGTTGCTGAGAAAACCAGTCGCATGAAGATGAAAACTTAACTGTCCACATTTTTCTTTGTGCCAGGAAATCTAAGCTTAAATGATGAATAAATACCCAGATTAATACATTTCTGGACCCTACTGAGAAAGTGCTGCATTCAGAGACTGTATATAAAGATGGACAACATGACGCCTGCCCAGAAATGAAGCAAAAACATCTAAAGCACCCCCCTGGTGGCAGGGTGGGGGACAGGTCTTGTGTTTGGTTCAGTTTGTCACTCAAACGTTAGGGTCAGAGTTTTACCAAGGGTTAGACTTGTCTTAATTCAGAAGGGATTCACATTTGGAGGTGATCAAATAATGGATGCAGGAGGGTTTTTTTCCTGAAAGTGAAATAAGAACATTTTGGAGGCATAACTGATGTTGTCAAGAAAATAATCAGAAACGAATCTGAACGCACACACTCGTACTCCAGTGGATTCATCATGGGAGGTTTGGGCCGAGGCCACCAGGATCAAACTCGCTTCACCTCCTGAGCCACAGCTGCTGGAGGTTTTAGGCATCCTACCCCACCTAAGTAGGAGGATGCTACATCCCCTCGAACACAAGAAGAACACTTCCATTATTAAAGATAAGAAAGAGGTGTGTGGACTTTTGAGGTGTGGTTCGCCAGACTGATCATTAACAACTCACCGGACGATTTTTAAATGTGCAGAAATCTTGTCAGATCTCAAACAAGCTGTTAAAGTGTATTTATCATTTGGTCTCACACTAAGAAGGTTCTGGCTTTCTGGGTGTCTGTGTGGAGTTTGCATCTTTAAGCACGGAAACTTTCCTTCTTTTTTAACATTATTACCAAAAACACAGCATGCACCTAAAACGGAGGCTCGTTGCAACAGTTGGTGCGGTGGATTCAGGAAAGAGGACCTTCTTCTCTAACGAACCCTCAGATCTGAAGGGACCTTCATAAACGCTTTTCATCACCTGTGCTAATGCGACCCCTGCCTGACCCCCCCCGGTGGGCCTCCAAGAGGAGCACTTTAAGCTGCAGGATCTTAATCAGACATCTTGACTCTCATTGGTCACTTGTTGCTTTGCGTTTTCCCTCTTAATGCTTTTAACAAAAGTAATTTGCTGGAAAGCTTTGAGGATTACGCTGGGAGCGAGCCATCTGGCACCTTCTCTCTGCTTAAAGGCAGGAAATCTCCCACTTTAATCTGCACAGTTTATACTTTTATGCAGCTCTTGGTTCAATAACTGATTGATTACAGATGATTTTGCCAAGAATGGTGCAGGGATAGCTTCCTGTTTTTTCAATCTTGCTTTGTAGTTAATTCAGTTCTTATGAGTTGGGATGTTTTTAAGGGGTTTTCTTTCTTCTTTTTTTTTAATTCTTTATCGAGTAATATATTAAATTGTTTTACAAGAAAAGTAATTAGAACATTGCTAAATGTTCTAATTGTAACTGTAATTAAGAGAAAATTAGATCTATCTAAACTAAGATGAGCTTTAGTTTTCTTTTCCTGTTTTCAGTTTTATGATTTAAGTCTCAGCGCTCGTCACTAATTGCAGGGAAATGTGAAAGCTTGGAGATTTTCTCCGAGTTAAAAGCAATAAATTTCTCCCTTTAACTCTTCCCCAATAAAGACGTGTTTTGTCGACCATTAGAATAGTTTCCAGGTTTTTGTAATGAAAATTAGGCAGAGACCGCCCTCACGGACTGATGCAAGGGTTACTCCCAGTACACTCAAGATTAAGGTAGTCCAAGCTCACAGGACAGTGCCTGAATTTTTTCAGTTTAGTTTATAAAACCTCAAAAATCCCTAAAAAAAAAAAAAAGTGCTTTATAGTAATGTATGCTTTTATCTGTCAAAATATTATCATATCCTCAGTATTTTGTTTGTGATTTATCTGCTCTTGGTTCCCAGACTTTAAAGGGCATCAGTTTGAATTATTGGTTTGTTGCTCACTCTGGCTCAGCGGTTTTGGCTGGAGAGGTTTTATGCGCTCCATGTGCCTCTGTGGTTTCAGGTAGCATCTGATGTTTGGTAAAGTTTGGTTTGAATCTGACCCGAGGAGTGACAGAGAGGAGGTGATGTCAGGGCAGAAAAGCAGCGGTCGATCCGTCATGGGAATTTACAGCTGGGTTGGTGCGTGGAATCTTAATCGGCTGCAGCATTGTTCGGGGCAGGTCCTGCGTGGGAGGCAGACAGGCGGGGGAGGAACAGGGTTTATTTTTGGGGAGGGGGAAGGCTGCTGTTGCTGCTGTTTTGATAGGACGACCCCAAGCGGCAACTTCAGGAGCTGAAATCCAAAATCTGCGGCTCCTCTAATGCCCACTTGAGGCTCCAAATGATGCTGCGCTGGCCTAACAACCTCTGCCTACAAAGATTAACGCTGGGGCTTCAACTGCAGAGTCCAAAGGCCGGTGCTGGACATCACTGTGGCTGCATCCATGTTTAATAAGCAGGCTGTAGGCAGGTTATCATCATCCATGATGCAGAGGCCCCACCCACCAGACTTGTCGGAGAACAGTGTGGGAATCGACTCCCGGACGCCTCTGTGATCTGATGTTTTTGTCTTTGTTTGTTCAGCCAGTGGAAGTGCTGAGAGGAAGACAGGAAACGAGGGAGCAGCAGCTGACGAAGCTGATGAAGAAGAAGACAGAGAGGAAGTGTTTGCGGTGGAGCTTCACAAAGGGCCTCATGGTCTCGGACTGGCACTCGTAGATGGGACGGTAAGGATTCACGCTTACGATTTCAAAATAATCTGCCGAAAGGCTGGAAACACTCATTTAATCACTAAATGCTCCTGCAGTCCAGACTCAGGAGCCTCAGTGCTTAACGCCTTAATGAGACACTTTACAGTGATAAAGGTGTACAATATAACCAATATTTGTGCTTCTTTATGTTGAGCCTGGAAGAGTTAACTCAATAATTGGCAAATTGATCAAAAAACACCAAAACATCCAACTGTTCCCATCATTGCTCGATTTACCTCCCTGTCTGTTACTGTCATTTTTTATCTGCTGATTTTGACAGAAATCTTTGCCTTTTTTATTGTATTGATTAGTGGAGAGAAATAAAGTAACTGAATCCTCTTCCTGGGAGTTTAAATATCTGCAGTGCAGAAGGACTTTTTCTGCTTTCCGGCAGAGCGCCATCTGCAGCGTGTCGCCGCTCCTTTACAGCTGACTATAGAGTCTGACAGTTAATAATTATGTGAAAATCACTCAGCTCTCTAATGTGGATTTAGTGCATCGTGATGAAATTTTACCCCCACCAGGGACAAAACATTTTTTTGTGAAAATGGTGACAAGTCGCACCGTTGTTGGGCTAAAGCAGTGGAGCAACATACAAAAATCAACCTTCAGTAGGCATCTGTAACCTCTTTTTGACTCCCAGTGATCAGATTTTTTTTGTCCTGTTTTTATGTCTTTGTGTAGAAAACCCCGCTCAGAATGAGCGGCATTTATGTGAAGTCAGTCGTTCCCGACTCTCCGGCCGCCAAGAGTCAGAAACTGAGAACGGGTGATCGAATCCTGGCCGTGAACGGCATGAGTCTGGTCGGAATGGATTACAGCACGTAAGTGTACAAGTGCAGACAACTGAGCAAACCTCATCAGTTACCTTTTACCTGTTAAAGCCTTGAAGTTTTACTTCAAGGCTTTAACAGTGAACAGTGGAAACTATTTATCAATTCTGTCTTCAAGTTTTTACGTCCAAATCCCAGATAACTTTTAAAGTGCTCTAGGCAAATTTTTCATGCATTAAACACTTATTTATCTCCAAATTTATCATTCAAATAGTATTTTGCTAGCAGCAACATTAATGAGCAATCTAACATTAGCCAGCTAACTGCTATGTTGAGTATCAAGTAATTTGTGTGTGTTAGCAGGTAAGCTAACATTAGCTAACATTTTCCTAAAGAAAACTATCTAATGAACCTTCATCTGGCAAAACCTGACCAATGTCAGGAGAAAACTCTAGTTATCAGTTCACGGAAGGATCACTTGGTTTTTGGGGTAAACCCAATGCTGAGTTGTCTGTTTGCTAAAGCTAGTGGACCCAGAGTAGAACCTTGAGGTACACCACAGGTCACAGCCAATTTTGAATTGTTGTCAAAGCTGACCTTTGTCAGAAAAGGTGAAAAAAAAAATGATAAAAAGGTGCTTAATAAAACATAAATCATGCAAATAGAGTAAAACAAATGGGGAAAAAATGTACTGTATATATTTTAAAAAATATTTTTGTAAATGATATACAGTGCAAACAATTCATATCTTAGTGTGAGCAACAGATGTTTGTCATTCTACATGTAAATCGTAGCACTGTTGTCAGTATTTTAAATCCTTTGAGTAAAAAGCCTTGCCATCGTTAAAGTGTGTTTGTTTTCTTTTCAGTGGGCGGGAGCTGATTCGCTCATCCGGAGACTCACTCAAGCTGCTGGTTGCCAAGATAGATTCCAAAACAGGCGGCAAAGCCTTGAGTACGACTATGTGCTGAAGGTGGAGCGCTGGTGGAAGAGCCAGTGTCATTTGGGAATACTAGAAGACGTGAGATTCATCTCTCCTGCTTCATCCCAAAGTCAGTATTTCTCACAGGATGGATTCCCCGCCCAAAGGAACGCGCACTTCCTCCTCTTTGTTTCTGACTCACAGTGGGATGGAGACAATCAAACTGAACACAGACTGTGGGCGCTTTGCTGGCAGACTGAGGGGGAAGACAAGTTTTAAAAGCTTTTTTTTTTCTTTACCAGCTTCTAAAAACAAACTCAAAAACAGGGAAGGGGGGAAACCAGCGTCTGTGGTGTCTGAGTGCAGGATTTAATGTCTGAAGAGTGCCGCCAAGCTGCTCCGCCATCACTCACGTCTGACATCAACTGGAATTATTTCCAAATTCATTTTTAAATTATATCTATTTAAAAAAATGTGAAGCTTTATATGTTACACTCCAAAACCAAAACATTGTATCTGCCAGTGGTCATGTCTCAGATTCAGATATATTTCCAAAACAAGGAGAAGTGTCTTTGTGTTGCACTTGTTGTTTCATTGCAGGAACAACTGAACATTAACCCTCAGTTTTCTGCTGCTTCAGGTTCTTTCTTGTATAAATAAACAGTCTGCTGCTGTAACACCATAAAATATAATCAGTCCTTTTAAAGTAAAATCTAAGTATCACTTTTAGTGTGTTAGTCATTTTTCAACACACACACACAAAGCAGCTGTAGGTGCGTTTGGCTTCTTTAACCTGCAGCCCAAATCAGAACAGACAAATGAGGTGGATCGTTGTATGGGACCATCATGGTTAAGAGAAAACAGAGTCCAAAGGTGATGCCTTCGATTGACCAATCACCTTCTGACCCGCATTTATGTCCATGAATTGTTGGCAGTGAGCCCCCGGAAGAAGATTACAGATACAAACAGCTGAAATGGATTTCTTCCTTAGGTTGGCTCAGCCTTAAAGATGTGGCGAGGAGCTCATACTCCTTCATGTCTTAACTAGCCAGCTGTGGTAGTTCAAATGTGTGATCAGGACGCCTCCCTTTGGAGGTTTTCCAGATAGACCCAACTGGAAGAAGAACCTGAAGAAGACCCAGAACTCCCTGAACAGATTATCTATTTCATCAGGCCTGGGAACACCTCGGGATCCTCCCAGGAGCAAGTGGGGTGAAGGATGTCTGAAAGGCCATGCTTAGCCCACTGCCAGTTCAATCCTTTCTAGGGTTAGTAAAGGGGACTCTCCCCATTTCAGTCGACTGACTTTAAATGGTTTGAATCATTTAATGCTTCCTAGAAGAAAGCAGACAACATGGAAGCGATCCATTCCAGGCTATGTGGATAACATGAGAAACAGCACCAGACAGCCTCAAACCAAAGGCAGTTGGGTCAGACACATAAAGCTCGTGGATAGGATCGAAAAATCTGCTGGGTCAGCTTCAAGTTAAATTGCAGGTTGTGTTTAGGCACTAAGACCAAGTGGTTGGAGTTGGGATTAACCATGAGGATCATTTTTAGGGTAGAGGCCAGAGTGAATGTAAGAGGCTGGATCTGATTGGTTCGTGTGGTTTATACTGAGCCAGTAAACTAGTGGAAGTCGAGAGGTTAAAATAAGGATTAAGGTTTCAGATGTTTTTGATAAAAGAAGGCAGATGGACACAACTGGAGCTGTAAAATGAGTTATTCTCTTCATTAATCTGCCCATAAAATTCCTGAATCTAAACATAAATGATATTTTTAGTTTGTTTAAAAGTAAAGCTGCTTTCTCACCTGCACTGCAGACCTGAACTTCTATCCCCTCTATAGTCAGCGCACAAAAAGGTCAGGGGTCAGGTGATGTCATCCCTCCTATTCCACATGCTGACACAGCCCAAATTTAAACAGGATTCACTTTTTAAAAACTCTGCACTGCAGAAGAGACTCCAGACGTTTGATGCACCTACGATAAATCCAACGAGGAAAACATGAAGGAAAAGACCCCGAAGAAAAGAGACGATGGGAAGAGAATGGGAAAGTTGCAATAAAATAAAATACTGCTCCTCCTCGACGCGCTGTATGTTGAACACGTACGCTGCGCGGTTCATGTTCTGCTTCATTTTCAGGTCAAACATCAGCTAGTTTAGCCGATTAGTGTCACGTCCCACACTTTCCTTTGTTCCAGCTTCTTATTGGGATTTGGCACCCTTGATGTCGGATTGTGGCCTAAACCATGCATGCTGGTTTGGAGCAGACTGCTTCCTCATGTGTAACATGCAGAAAAAGGAAACGCACCAAACTGAATCTCCCAAAAAGTTGATGTATGAAATTACATTTTATGAGCTAATGGATTAATCCCCTCATTAATGGTTTAGGTTCCCTCATAACTGCAGGGCTCAGCCCAAAAATAAACATGAGATGCATTTAAACTCCAAAACCTCCACAAACTCCTCATCAAATTAACTGAAAAACTTGAGTTTATTATATGAAATATATTCTAATGTATGAAAATAAGAAGAGGTCCTCTCAACACATTTTACACTAATGAATGAAATCAAACATCTTAAATCTTCTGCAGAGATCACTTCAAGTCTTCTGTTTTGTAATATTTATACGGCGCAGTATTTTTGAAGGAATCAATATTATTATATCACTTTCACTCTTTTTACACTGTTTCCTTAAACCAACAGAGGAAGCGAAGGAGGTTTGTGGGGTGAGGCTGGGTGGAGCTGCAGGGTGTGGCGGCTGCATGGCAAGCTGTTTATGGCGGCTTCGTGGTTTCCACCAGCCGGGCACTTTCCACTGACTCCGGCATGGCAGCGTTCACAAACGCCTCCCTGACCTGGTGTAAAAATTTGCACACACAGCCTTAAAGTGTGTCCCCGAGGGGTGTAATTAAAGCATGCTGACTGAGGGGCTCCCTGCAGCTTTCTGACAGAAACCCTGAGGGTTCACTGGAGGAGCTCATTAGCTTTTGTTTTAATTCAATTTAGTTTTTGCTGCTTTCAGGGTTTAGTTTGTTTTTTTTGTAGAATAATAAAATGGCAAGGGGTGAGAGAAGCTAGGAATGAATGCCAGTACGGATGAACATGAAACATGCGGTGCCATGTTTACTGATCTGACCAAACGAAAACTGGATACTGAAGACATTTCCTGCATATTTTTATATTTCAGTTAGTTGCAGAGTCCTGCTTCAACCTGAAGGAGGGGTCGTAGTTAAGGATGGGGCAGTCGGTAAATGGCAGTCTGTAGTCATAGTACACAGTGGCCCCCTGGAGGGCTCTCCTCTGGCCCTCCTTTGAAGCCGCACTCCTCCAGCGAGCTGTCTAGGGGCAGGCGCGCCTCCTCTGTTGGCATGCTGCTCCTGAAAACCTCCAGGCTGGAGGTCTGGATCCCAACGTGCTCCTCGATCGCTCATCAGACCAAAAACTGTGCGGCCGCTCGACAAAACCACCTCAAAATTTCCAGGATGGGCTGTGGCCGAGGTGAAGGGGATCAGCCGGACGCTCAGACGGATGAACCTGCTGGTTTGGTCAAGATTTAGTTTTAGACTGCAAGGTTCTGACTATATGCAGTGTAGACAGAAGATGGCTTCCAGGCTGGTTAAGTGGCTTTAAAAAGCGTGCTTTCTGATGGCCAGCAGGGGGCGACTGCTGTGGTATTAATAAGAATGTGCGAGAGTGTGAAATTGCCGTTTGATTTACGACCTCGGTGAACATTTTCCTGAGTTTATGGTCTGAATCATTAGTTTAAACGCTTATTTAATGAAACATGGTTTAGATTAGATTAGATTAAACTTTATAGATCCCTTGGGGAAGGTCCCGTCAGGGAAATTCGGTTCCAGAACACTCATCGACTAGTGATCTGCGGCGTTGCAGCCTCACAGAGAAGCGCTCCCGCTAGTTTTGTAAATGATCGTCACTGTTAGAATAAAATCGGTGATAAAGCAGGGTCTGCTTCAGGGCCGAGCAGTACTTTTATGTTGCTTATTATTAAAATAATCAATTATTGAACCTAAAAGAACTTCAGCAACAACAGTTTGATTTTATCCAATCAACAGTGCTAACGCGCCCAAATATGTGATTGAATGAGATATTGTGTCTTCAACATTTTACATCGAGGAACATTATTCTGAAACTTTTTTCTTTTCTTTTGAGAAGCTCTGCCTTTCTAAGTTGCTCTCTTTATGTGACTGATCTGTTGCCAATTAACATAATTAGTTGCAAACGGTTCCTCCAGCTGTTTCTTTTTGGTACTTCTTACTTTTCCAGCCTTTTTGCAGCAGACGTGTTGCTGCCATCAAATTCACAATGAGCTAATATTTTTCCTGAAATAGTAAAATGTTTTCTGTGTCCTATTGCGAATAAAATGCGGGTTTATGAGATTTGCAAAGAGGACAAATAGCTCAGTATTAGAGAAACACAAATGAGTAATCTCTGGCTTTTGTTAACATCAGGCAGAACAGATCGAGGCTCAATGCAAATGCTGCAGAAACATAACAGCATCTTAACCACATGTCCAGGAAAAACCCTGCAGGCTTAACCCTTGGAGACTTTGAAGGCACGGCAGCACGCTGTTTGCTAATGCAATCAAGTAATTACTGGGTTTAAAGGACATGGACGTTTAGAAATGTAATGTTTTCAAGTGTCTCATTTTATCGCAGCAGCACGGCGGCGCTACACGTTAGCTTGTGTGTGTGATTTATTGCTCCAACATCCTTCTGTGGCACAGAACAACAATCACAGCAGCCAGGCCAAAGAGAGGCCCCAGCACCCGTCAGCAGGCCAGCGGAAGGTCGCACCGAGGGCCTTTGTTTGCAGAGCTGTTGAAAGTTTGGGAGTGTGAATGCAGTGGAGTTACAGGAGTGGAGTCATAGTGTGATTTACGGCTAAGGGTCAGGAATAACTCAGCTTGGTTAACCTCACTCGTGGAGGTTTGGACTGAATGTCAACACGGCCCGATTGTGTTTCCCAGTTTGTCCCAGCGCAGCCACACAGACTGTCGAAGCTGCTTTTCTCTGGGACATGTCTGATGTCTGTCTGGCTTTATTATATTTTAAAGCCAGCCGCGGCTCCGCCCACTTACTCTAAAAACACGTTAAGAGAGATTTTGTGGCTTCATGTGTGCACAGAACAGCAGGAAGAAAGAATTTAAAAGTAAAACAGACATGGAAAAAAAACTGTCACAAGACACAAAGAGTGCTTAAAGTTTGAGATTTGAAAGTGAAATGACTTTTTAAAACATGAAACATTTCAATCTGTTTGATCAGGAAAATCAAGTAACATTAAACAGAAAAATCCCATTAATTATACATGAAACATGAAGGCCTGGCCCATGTAAGAAAGTCCAGTTTACTTCATTTCTATCAGCAGACTGACAAGAATCAGTGAATTAAGACAAACTCAACAAAACCATAATTAAAAGTCAAACTATCAAATCATGCATGTATATAATCGCATATTTAGATTGTTGTTAGCTTCATGTAACCAACTTTTCCACCTCCGATAAATGTCAGAATTGTTTTGCTGTATTCTAAATTAATGCTATTTGAATTTCTGTCACTCAGATTTTCTAGTGCGCCGCCTGAAAATGTGCACGGAAACAGGTTTTTGTAAAATCTGCAAAGAAAGTAATAATCAGCCAAATATATGTTTAAAGTATTTAAAGAAAAAGGACTTCAGTTGTCTTCATATTAAAATTGGATTTAAAGTTTAAAAAAATGCAAAATGTTTTATGTTTTTTAAATTGTGAATCCAAATAATAAGTTAAAATTTTCCAAATAAAGAAATTAGCTTGATTTTACAAAAGTAAAAGGAAGTAAAATATGTCAATTTTAACAAATAATGAACTTGGATTACTTTTACAACTATTTTTTTTAAATAAGCAAATAAGAAATTAAAAGTTAAATTGTTAATTTTGTTTTGATAAAATGTTCCAAATATTAAAATACGCAAATTTTGCCAAAAAAGTTCAATTTAATTAATTTTTCACATCGCATAATCACAAATTTTTTCTTTGACGTGAAATTCTAATTATTTAGTCATTTTACAAATCATTGCCAAATTTTTCTAAATATAAAAATGAGTAAAATACAAATTTTTTTATTTTATTTTACAAATACTAAACTTTAAAATAAGAATATTTTAACCAACAATAAAAAATAAGAGTGAGATTAGTAGAACTCATTATATGTTACAAAAAATAAAAACTTTTTCAAATAGTGAAAATGTGTAACTTTTACAAAGATTCTATAAATATTAAAATAAGCCAAACGTTCCAAATTAGAAAAATTTGGGAAAATCATACAAACAGTAAAATTTTCAAATCATAAAATCAAGCAATTTTTTTAAATACCACAGGTGCATTTACCATGTCTGTTTTTCTGTATTAGTATATGAACCGAATACCTGATTTTTAGGGGTTCGCGGCTTTATGAAGTCTCCTGATGTCTGAGTGTGGAGCTCCGTGCCCTCGCTGAGGGGAAAAATGAAACTCGTGAACTGCAAAAAAGCAAAACAAACAAATGCTGATAGAGAAATGAGTTTGTTTCACCTCAGTGACTGTATTTGTTTCATCAAGCCTTGATAACTGATCGTATCGTTGAAGGTCTCCAGCTGCTGAGTCAGCATGTGGAGCTCAAACTGCTGACAAGGGACACCCAAACTCATCAAACCTGCAAAACGCGGGAAACATGGAAATGTAGACGTCAGCCAAGGTCTGGAACGCGTTACAATTAATCCCAGAAAATGCACATGTAAGTGGAGCGCCCTCTTCTGGCATCCGGTTAAATAGCAGTACAGCCTTGCACTAATTTCAAACACATTTTATTTATGTCGCGCCAAATCACAGCAAACAGTCGCCTCGGTTGCTTTATATTGAAAGGTAAAGACCCTCCAATAATTACAGAGAACCCCAACAGTCAAAACGACCCCCTGCGAGCAGCACTTGGCGACAGTGGGAAGGAAGAACTCCCTTTTAACAGGAAGAAAGCTGCAGCAGAGCCGGGGCATGCCTTTATGCCGTTTAGTTTCCTTTTTAGGCTTCACGAGGTCCACGAGGTCTTCCCAGTTTGCAGTGAATCAGCTGTAACCTCTTCAGAAGTTTCCTCTGTGTCTGAAGTCTGCCTGACAAAAGGAACATTGTCCCGGTTTTGTTTCCCAGAGCCAGCTGCTCTTATCTGCGAGGGGGGGGTGAGAGGAAATGAGGCTCCGCTGCCATTACCAAGAGTCTGATTCACAGGACTCTCCATAAATACTTGAGCACAATGACACTGTGGCATTTAGTACTGACTCACATGTCTGCTTCTCCTCGAGGATTATCTCTATGTGACGCTCAAAGAACCTGAGCACATCAAAGACCCCCACCCGCTCCCCCCATAAACCACCATCCCTGAAATTACTGTAACTGTTTGAGAGATAAAAACAGGGACGTGTTTTCCAGTGTGCTCAGCTCAGCGATGATGGATTACCCAGCTCGAAGTCCTTCAGGCTCACTGATCCTCCTCTGCCTTCGTCACCACAGCCGAACAGCTGATCAGTCTGCTGAGGATGATCAGAAAACCAGCCCGGTCAACTCGTCCAGGAAGCTCTCCGACTCCGGTTAGGTCATATCCATGGAAGCCTTTAAGCACAGGAAATCCCACATTACAGTAAATCAAGTAAGACCCCATAAAAACGCCCACCCCCTAATGTGACGACAAACTCCCCGCCGTAGTTGTTGAGCCATTATTATTGGAAGCACTTACAATATGAGGAACCTGGAGGCGACTGATGCTGTGATTTGGCACTATATGAATAAAGTGCCCAGGTGTGAATGGTTGTGTGTCTCTGTGTTCACACTGCGGCAGGCTGGCGACCTGCACAGGGTCAATCGCCCTGTAACAGCTGGGATAGCATCCAGACAGACCTCCAAGCTTTTTGTGCTGGCTTTGGGGGTGTTTGGGGTGCTGCTGCTCTTTCGTCTTCATGCTGTGGTCTCCAGTGTGAAGGAAGCTGCTCTCAGCTCAGTGTTTCTGCTCCATTTCTTTGTAGAAGAACAGAGAACAGTAACTTGTGCTCCATAATTTAAGGTGGATTTAAAAAATGATGCTTTAGATTGCAATGTTCTTTGATTAGGAGCTGTGAGAATAAACTGACAGTGTTCTGCACTGTTTTCAGCTTTTTTACCATATGCTGTAGCTCTTTAGCTTTTTCAGCCATCTTTCCATCAGTTTGCTCAATCCCTGTCTTTGTTTTCACTCTCTCAGCATTCAGGAGAGTTTCAAGTCTTCATTTATATTTTTAAACGTCCACTCTCCCATGCACGGTGACACGGAGCCCAAATGAGTATTAATGGTTCATCTGTGACTGGAAATGCACCCCAAAAAGCTTCAGGCTCTGCAAGCAGTTTGATTTACTGAGGTGTTAAATGATTAATCGTGTTCAGGCTGCAAGCACTTTGTCACAGCAGCAGAGTGACAAAGAAAGAAAAGCCAAGATGGTTTGGTGATGGTTCATCCTTCCTGCTCATCTCAAACAACGAAGGCAGGAAGCCACAGTGAGCAGTTTGCTGTCCACAGCTTTCTCGCTTCCAGGACCAGTCAGTGTCCCAGTGCCAGTCACAGGGCTGGTGGGGCGTTCCTGAAGTCCAGATATTGAGCTCCTCCCTCAGATACAGACAGGAAATCCCGTCTGGAGACGAAGGTGTACGAGGAAAGAGTGAGCTGGAGGACAGCCAGGAGAGATCTCAGCGTGAGTGGAGTTTGTTATTAAAAAGACTTACATAAGAAACTCATCAAGCAAATATTAGTAAAAAAAATACACAAGATATAGGAAATACAACCCAATAAAATCTACTAGAGCAGTGAGCAGGCCAAAGGTGGCTGCTGGTAATCTTTTGGATGCTGCTGTGTGAACTCCTGATACGCGAGTGTCGTATTATACAACAGCAAAGCAGATAAGTGAAGGGAATAACACTCCACATCTTACTGGGTGGGGTAATTCTGGGTCCCGGGCGATTGACCAATCATACCCCTCCCCGACAGCAGCAGCCTCCCCCTCTCCACACAGCAGACTGGGGCAACGGAACTAAACAGAATGCACACGAGACCGAGACCTAGCAAAGTAAAACAGGAAGTGACCAACACGGAGAACAAGGAATTCAATAGATTGTAAATATCTATAAAACTCAGAACTACAACAAGAATCAATCAGTGAGACACAGACTGAGTAACAGTTTGAGACCCCTCTCCCTGATAACTCCACACCATCTTCTTTACATTATGTTAATGCATGAAGTCCCTCTGAGGGTCAGCATGAAACACTAAGTCAGCTGTAAAGAAAGAGCTTCTCACGGCTTCCTTTGAGGAGATTGTGACATGTTGAGAGTCTCCTGTCCCATGCAAGCCTTCTAGTCTCATTCATATTTATGCCTCCGAACACTTCAAAGTGGAGTTCAGGTTCAGCCGGCCTCTCCGCTGCACTCTTGGTATGCGGGGGCCTGTCATTAAGACAAATTCGAGAACACATTCATACAGTTACTGCTGCACAAAGTCATTTATTAACTCCGGCAGCGAGGAGTAAACAAAACACACACCGGTGAAGGCAGAAATCCTGCACTGATGAGTTTAAAATCCTCAAGGCAGCAAAGAGGAAAACGTTCAAAATCAGAATCCAGAAAGTTTTCTTAGACGTTCGTGTGAAATCATATTTTTTATTAATTATTTTTTATTGTCCCTCCACCCCTCATTTGGGAAAAGCTGGACTGCGAGTGTGCCATAAAAAAAACTGCTCAAAACATCACTTTACAACAACGTGACTTTTTACTGCAGTAACTGAGGATTGATGTGCACTTGGTCCATAACTTTGAAGTACTTTTACTTTTTATAGGTTAATCATTTGTCTCCTCTCAAAAACAGAAAAAGCAAAATACAAGCCGAAGTAGTAGTTTCATGAAAATCTATTTCAGATCAATACTGAAAAGTACCTTGAAACCCATTCAGGAGCAGTATTAGTGGAGTGTGGAGTGGAACGATAAAGGACATGAGGAAGCTGCAGCCCGTCTGAGGGGTCAGTAATCCCCGCTTATGTCCGACACAAAGGTCACATCTGCACTTTGGACTCCTGCTGAGATCCTCCCGCAGTCTCCTGGATGGAAACACGATGCTTTTACTCACTTTATATTAGCTTACGCTCACTGTCCCTGCTGGAAATACACCACAGCAGTGTTTGTGTATCTGTATATTATTAGTATTTGTATTTGTATTTGTATTTGTATTTGTATTTGTGTGGGGTTTGAAGCGATTATGAAGCATGTGTTTGGTTATAGCGCCCTCTGCTGTACTGCAGGTGGTGTTAAATAATTACCAGGAAGATTTATACTGTCACGACATCAAATATTCACTTGATGACAAACTCATAATCTTCATATTTGCAGAATATGGGAAAATATCAATTTGTAGAGGCAGCTGTGCTAAACTGGGTAAAAAAATAAAAAATAAAATAAAATTTCTGATCACCAGCCGATGGCCACCACATCCCTGATCTGTCCCTGCCAGCACACATAGGTGGGCCCCATATAGGATAAGTAAGGGCACACATTATGGGCCCCATACGGGTTTGTCCGCAGTTTCCATGGTGGCCCTACATGGATTTGCCCAGATAGATATTAAAAATGTGCTCATTCGGACCCAGATGGTCCATGCATGCATGGGCTATGCATGGC
>VUQK01015114.1:0-16134 GCA_015106715.1 Bujurquina vittata
AAAAGACTCAACCGTCTGTGGCCTATTTCCCCAATTATTTTTTTTTTTTTTTTTTAACTAATTCGTCCAGACTTTGCTGTCAACACGCTCTTCTGTTTGTGTATCTAGGCACAGTGAGATTACAGAAGCACTGAGGGAAAGAGAAAACCATCCCATCCTGTAAGGACATACAGTCATCAACTGGGAAGAATCAGCAACAACAACAACAAGAACCCCCCTGGCATTAGCACGTAGAGTAATGCATGCTGTAATCTAACAGGATTTCACTATGTGAAAAAAAAAAAAAACATTTCTTCACACCTTGCTGGTAGCAAGATGTGTATAATTAGCAAGTATGTATGTTGTCCTGTAAACAAAAACTGCTGTAATTACCCAATGATTTCCCCAATGACTGCTAAGGAATGGCTTGCTGTGCTTTCTCTCCCAAGTGTTCCACTACAGCAGATCATTCTGTATATAAGATTCTGTACACACATGACTTTGGGAATCCCCAAACATGAAGGCGGCCTGCTGTCACCACGTTCTCTGTCACTGCTTTTTGTATGATTAGCGCTAGCGTTTCTTTTTTTTCCCCTCCCCCTGTTTTGATATTTTTGCATGATGTTGCACTTGTGTCTTGATAAAGGTACTGTACCACACTATGCCAGCTCTTTTTGGGTTTATGATGACAGCTGGAGTGTCAGAAGTGTCCTGCCTCAGAATTCACGCTGAGTGTGTTTACCTGCACATCTGTGTTCTGGAACTGTGGTCTCTCATAGTGTAGTCAGTGTAATCAGGTTGGCTTAGCTAGCTGGCTTAGGCCTTGGCCACACATGCCAAGAGACCAGTAGGTGAGCCCCTGGTTGCTGGCTGTCACCAGGTGAAATTGGCCACAAAGAGGGTGGTGCACCAGAAACCTCCTTGGGAATGCATTGGGTGCTAGCAGACTCCTGTGGTCACCCGTAAGACGCTGTGCATGTAAGACGCTGACTTATTTGCAGACATTAACTAACCACCAAGCAATAGTGAAACTGAAAAGTGTCACACAAACCTTTTGAAATGTGTTGGTTGCAGCCAGTAAGGCACAACTTTTACTTTGAAGATGAACATTCTGTTTCTGGTATGTGTCACACATTTCACAGTTTTACTACAACTTGGCAAATAGTTTTCAGACAAGTCTTCCCAGCAAACTACTTGGTGACCATTGCAACCCACTAGCGACCAAGGCAGTTGCAAAGAGGTGCTTGGTGACTCTTTGCAATCACATTAGCAACAGCAGCTTGCAGTTGGTCTAGAAATGCCCCGCCCCCTCGCACCCCCCCAACCCTGTTGTTTGCCAGATGATTACCGACAGGTCTCTAGGCCTGACTGAACCTTAAGGCTGTTGTCCTACATTTACCTTCCAGGCCAGAGTGCACACCTGACAGTGGTTTTAACCTTCTCCTTGTGGCAAGAAAGCAAACTCCCACAAAGGTTGAAAATTTCCTTTTAATTGTTTAAAAAAAAATCAAATCAGATTACATACTAAAGAAATTTTTAGTTGAGGACAATGCCGAGTGACCCAGGAATAGCACGGAATTCTTACTTCCATTGTATCCAGAATATCACGAGCATGCAAACACACTCGCTGAGTCTCATACTATTCTGCTGCTAATGTGCTCTCAGTGAGCAACCCTTGCAAATAAGAGGGCTGTGCGCTTAGAAACCGAGGGGCTGCTCCATACACAATAATGAGCCAAGTCTCGTTGTTTCCTCCCAGTGAAAACTGAACCACCTGAAGGGCATTGTAACGCTCAGCACAGCATGGTGCCTCCTTGCAAACTACACTGGACTAGCTGGTAGCCTCAGTAGTTATTGTTTTAAAATGTAGGGAAGCACCTCAGGATGTTAAACAGTAATGGATTAGGCACTGAGCTTTAGTCGTGAGTTACAAAATGAACACTTAGATGTGTTGATGTGAGGATGTAAGGTTGTAGCGAGCAAGTAGGTAATGTTTTAATAGCTTTATTTAGTTCTTTCAAGAGTATTGACAATGTGTATGTGCAATGAAGGTAGGTGCTCAGGGACTGCAGAGGTAGTTTTTGGTGAAATGCGGTGGTAACATATTCTTAAATGCAACAAATCGTTTGCCACAAACTAAGATCAGTATTCATTAAAAATGGATCGTTTAAGTTCAAAATGGTACACATTATATCCACTGTTTATTTAATTTCTTCAACTTGTGGTCGGTCACTGATTTTGTTATTTCCCAAACTGGTTTCACAATTTACCGGTCAGTTTGTTTTATTTAAGAATGAAACTCAAGTAATTAGTGGTGAATAACACACTGATTAATCGTGCTGTAAAGAATTCGGATTAGAAGAAGAGATTTTGGTGAAGCATGTCGTTGAATATAGTTTGTGTGTGAATTAGTATTTTTGTGGAAAAGCCGAGTGATTTGCCTGTTAAGGAGGTAGCTGTTAACATGAAAGGAAGCTCATTGTAAGTCACAAGGAGAGCCGATCTCTTGTTACCTTTACATTGTTGTCTGATTTACTGTTTTGTCCTTTGGGGAAACCATTCATCTCCAATGAAAATAAGCAATGTCTGGGTTTTAATAAATGTTGTTTGGTAAAGGTTGGGGAGGGATGTGTTCAGTTCCTGAAAGAAGCACTGGGTAAAGTCTGCCTCAGTTCAACCACAAAAAGTGTGATCTATTTATTTTTGATTTGTTTTGAGATTTGTAAATTAAGCCTGTGTCCAATAAGCTAAGTATAGGGTTTGAATAACCTGTTACACTGTGTCAAGAAAAAGAACAAAAAGATTCTCCTCTGTTATTGTTGTTCTCAATGTGATGTTTTCATTAAGTTCTCTGTTCCGGTCTGTTATCATTATTGTTATGGTTTACAGTGTATAGTGGAGTATAGTTATTGTAATGAGTTTGCTTACATAAATGCATAATTGCCCAAATATAATATATATATATAGCAGGTGCCGTGAATTGAAATTCTGGGACCCCTGCTGTTAAAAAGCTCATCCAGCTTTGAAAGGTCTCAAAATTATGAAAATGCAGAGGTAAAAATCTAGCCAGTTACTGTCTTCCCCTTCATTTGAACCATGGATTCCAATGCAAAACTGAGCTTTCTGTTTGTTCTTTCAGTTCGTGCCTGTAGCTGTTTTGTAGAGTGCTGTACAAAGTAACCAATCAGCAAATACTATCAGCCTTTATGTCACAGTTTTAGCTTTTGATTTGATTTGTTGTGTTCTGGGGGAAACTTACTTATGCTCAGCCTTTACATTTGTGCCAAACTGTTTGCAGACATTGTGTGTCAAAATTCCAGGTATATATCAAAGTATATCTGCATTAGTATGTTGTTGCTCATAGTTTATTCACAGAATGCCTGAAGATGTTCGTATTTAATGATTTCATCCGCTGGAAAAACTCACATTAAATATTAGAAGAAATAATTAAACACACATTCCAGATCAACTGATAGTCACTGATGTCATTTTAACCAACGCAGCGGCAATACTGCACGTGTACTCTGTTAGACCAAACTTGGGGTAATACAAATAAAACACAGCTGGTCACACAGAGGTGCAAAAATCGTGATCCTTTTGTTTGCAGAGAGATGATGTGTAACGAGGCCAACCTCCACGACAACGCTCCCCTGATGTTATTTATCTATGTACGTGTTCTGTATGGTTACGCTTCTGGTACCCATTTGTTTCTCATGTTGATTTTACAAAACATAGTTTTATGTCACAAAGCCACTGTCTTTTGTAAATAAATCAAATGTGAGAAATATTAAAAAGATTTAAAAATATGGCTCCAACTTGTCACGTGATGGTTATTGTGATTTTTTTTATTTATTTTTTTTAAATCATCACTGGACACATACAGTACAGTACATCAGCTATCAGTGGTGGCAAGTAACCTATACTGACTACACACATTATTGGGTACAATAACGTCTTGTTAAACATAAATATCTAATCAGCCAATCACATAGCAGCAACTCGCTGCATTTAGGCATGTAGATGTGGTCAAGATGACCTCCTGAAGTTCAAAGTGATCATCAGAATGGGAAAGAAAGGTGATTTAAGTGAATTTAAATCTGGCTGGTTTGAGTATTTTAGAAACTGCTGATCTACTAGGATCCACACAACCATCTCTACGGGTAACAGAGGGTCATGTGAAGAAAAAAACAACATTGAGCGATAGTTCTCTGGCTGAAAATGCCTTGTTGATGTCAGAGATCAGAGGAAATTGTCAGGATAGAATTTGAAGGCATGGATCCATCCTTCCTAGTATAAACGGCTCTGGCTAGTGATGGTGGTGTAGTGGTGAAGGGGATATTTTCTCTGCACACTTTGGGCCCCTTAGTGCCAACTGAGCATTGTTTAAATGGCACAGTCTACCTGGATATTGTTGCTGACCATGTCCAGTTGACAATGTAATATATTAAAAGATTTCAAAGTATTTTTGCATTGTGTTTTTACCTTCTTTATTAGTTTGAAAGATTTTTTTACTTCTCAGTTACTGCTTGTTACTTGCCTCTTCGTCTTTTAGTCATGCTAACAAAGCAGAGAAACAAAACAACCAAGCAAAAACAAACCAAAACATGTTAAGCCGACCAAAATCTGAATCAAAAACCATGTGGCCTTTTTCCTGATGCTTCAGGCACAAATCATATTGAAAACAACCATGTAGCTGAGATGAGGTCAGGACACTGTGACCTCTCAGCATCCTCCTCTCGGGGTTTCCACGAATAGACAGAGGATATCCACCAGCCAGCAGCACACTGTCTATGTCTGTAGGTCATGTGCCATCGTCTTGCTGCTGGTGTCCTCAGATGAACCACAGTGCCACTGACTTTATGAGAAAGACGAGCCACTGTTGCTTCCAGCTCAGTGAACCACAACCACCCAATATGCCCCCCCCCCCGAAAAGCCTTCAACCTGCCCCACAGGGATTTGTCCGGTGAGTGTTTAGCCTTCAAATCTGGCAATGAGTGTCTCCGTCTAGTGGGCGTGCATGGGATAGATGTTGATTGTACTAGTGAGGCCATAAAATGAAAAATTATGAAAACTTAAGTGGTGCCAGATGAAGAATTCTATATGGACTATAGGCCCGCAAAAAGTTTGCTTATAGTGTATTTGCATATTTAAATCCAAATAAATGCTTAATTACGTTCATCTAGAACAAATGGATATTTTGAGTTTGCCTTACACATTTGTTTGATACACATCACAGTTTTTTTATCTTAACTCAGGCCTTTGTTCAGCTTCTCTTTTATGTTTTTAATGGACTCTTTACTGCCATATAAAGGATGCTAACTGTTCCCAGAGGGCAAATTAAACCAGGACTTAGAAGTTACTGAGTAAGACTGGGCAAATAGCCTAGATACGGGACTTGTATATAAAGTTAATCTCTTTAATATTGTGTACTGTTTTTGGTCAAGCCTCGAAAGCTCATCATGAATCATCCTGCGCGCTCTAAACTTCTTTTCATTTCCTTTTGTTTCAATGTTCTGGTTTTTTTTCAAAATTTGCATTTATAGGCTTTTTAAAACTTGCTTTAATGCATAATGTAGACAACTTTACTACCAATGACTTTTTGCCATTGTGTAAGTAAACTTTCTTTCCTTGTATTGTTCCCAAATGAAGGAAACTTACTAAACTTTTTTCACAGCATATAGTTTTGATTTATCATAGCCTCCACTCCAGCACTTACTGCATCACAGTGAAACTTTGAACATTATTATTAGTCCCAACTGTGTTTGGCAGGTTGAAATGTCTGTTCTGTAAAACTGTTAAGCGGACCAAAACAAAAAAAAAGATGGGAGGACACTGTATTTGTCCCTGGTACGATATTTAAGTTATCACAGGAACCAATTAATGCAAAAAAGAAGACATCTCGGACAGAAAAAGAATGACAAAGAAAGTGTATAAATGTAACTCACACATCCGCACCTACACAAACTATATGAACTATATGGTAAATAAATATGTGACAAGGTGGGGCATTTAAAAGAGTCTGCATCAGTGTCATGAAGTAAAATACATATTTTGTAATAAAATAAGTATAGCTGTCACAGGTTTTACTTCAGCAGGCCCCAAAGCTGGCCTGAGGAATCAACTAATTACATAGCTGCTTGGGGCCCCACAGCCACCAGGGGGCCTATAAATGAATCAAAATAAAAACTAGGAAGTCTTTTCAGGTTCCTGTGTGTGCTGGTCATTATTTTATATTACATGGACATTTAAACACATTTGAACAGGTTAAAGTCTTACTGAGTAAACTGAAGTTTAATCTAATAATTCCAACAATGCAATGATCATTTTTAAATAGAAATCTTATGACTGTGATTAAAATACCCCGTATGCTTGGTTGTGTCATATGTTTTAACTTTGTATCTGTGCATTATGACACATAGCATTTCAAAAGCTACTTATGGTATCTTTTAATCATCAGGTTTATTGGGTTCAGTTTTGTGGGATTTGGACTATGGTCATTTGACTATGCAATGTACAGAATCACATTGGGATATATATATATATATATCCCAATGTGATATATATATATATATACCCAAAACTGCCCAGGACTGGTTATGCCTGCAAAGTGCATGTAATCATTTGGCACAGGCACACAGACACTCTCTAAGGGGCAGTTGTGAAAATGTGGTTTGGTTTACTGCTTATTTTTACCCTAAGGTCACATCAGTGGGGCCAACCAGAGCAGCACTTAGGGGACATCTGGGCCATTAAAATGTCTCTGGTGTAAAATCAGTTTTGAAACTAAGCATAGTATTGTTCCAGTTGTGCATTAATGTGTAGAACAGTAAATAAAATTATAGAGGCATCCCTGCAGCTTTGTGGTCTGAGATGCATACTGCTCCCAGCCTGAGATCCGTTTCGCTAGTCGGGTTTCCCCCTTCACCTGTCTCATGTATATGTATAGGTTCAGAGTTATTAGAGTTTTGCATTTCCTATTTAGCTTTTATTTTTATTTTGTTCTGAATATTAGTTGTTAATTCAGTTAAGTTTTATAGTTTCCAAAGGTTTGCACATTTTAGTTTAGTTTTTATTCTTTGAAATTTTTCAGTTTTACTTTCCTTTTTATTAGTTTCAGTGTTCAGCTTTAACAACACTGACTCACACTCATGTAGATATCACGACTCTCACTAAAAGCTTTCACTAAACTGTTGTTCACTTAACTACAATAATCTTAAAGTAAAGGTTCAAAATGTTTTAATAAAGGCATCCTAAATGTTTGGGGGGGGGGGCACACATAACGAATAACATGTAGACATGGCGCTGATACGGCTGTCTCTAGGACCCAGTGGAAGCAGGCAGACCCACTCTGGCCCCTGCAGTGAGAGCGGCGCATCTGGAAGCGAGTTGGCCGGCTGGGGAGGTGGAGGACGGGGAGAGAAGAGGAAGGAGGCTCCGGGAGCAAGCGAGACAAAAAGGGTCAGGCCTGGGACTTGGGAAAACCGGGTAACGAACACACAGCGATTCAGGCATGTAAATTCGTTTAACCCGCCACTAGCAACCGCGCAGGAAGGGTAACCTTTATGTGAACAAAAAACGTGAACGAGCGGAAGGCACTCGATGAAATGGGGAAATAGCGATTTAGGGTTCGCTTTTTTGCAGATGTGCTGATTGGTCATCGAGATGTGAACTTGACCGGATTTACAGCACGGAACCAGCATCGCGGCTCTTCAAAGCACTGGCCTCATTAAAGGAAATAACGGGGGGTTATCCTTCAGTGTCCGTGGCCTGTAAAAGATCCACAATCCCCAGGGTCATATTGCAGACTTCCCCTCCTGCAAAAGACGCTTAAAACTTTGCCATTTTTAAACGCATAGCCAGTTGAATAATGTATGCACATCAGTCGATCGCAGTAGTGTAAGCGTGTGGCCTGATTGTAGGCTGATGGCATTGAAATGCGCTGACACTGAACGCCTGTGTGGCCTTATAATAAATTATTTTTCAACATTAACACGTTCTGGTTGTTACTTGCATTTATTTTTATTTTTTATTTTTCACGAGCGATGACTTCAATCCGGCAGCCCCCGTTAAATGTCTAAAATAAATCACAACTGAGTGTCATCAGTGTCGTTTTAACCCTTAGAGGAAATTTAACACATCGTGTATGAATATAGGTTTATGGGGGGTTTTTGTTGTAAATTTCCACGAGTGCAACAGTGTAACTGAAGCTTCGCTTTGCGCGCATGGCAGACCGCTGGAGTAACTTTAACCCAGACTCTCACGATGAACATGAAATATTAATCATTTTTTTTAATATGCCCACAAAAATACACGCATCTCTGTATTTATTTATTTTGGAACATTTTCAAGCTGTTGGTCGCACAGTAGCACACAGTTCATGTCGACTGCTGCGCAACACACGTGCATGTGGCGTAAAGGGGCCTGCAGGCTATAGTGGCCATACAGTATCTATAGAAGCCTGTGCGGGTCCTATAGCTACATGACGTGCGCTCAGCAAAAAGAAAGCTGATGCTCGGGGGCAAGCAACTTCATTTTTTAGGAAAGATGCACACAACATGTCACGAAATTATGCACTTTGCATTAAACTCTGCTTAACCCTAAAGAATCAAGACACTAAAGAAAAACCTGCTGAACAATCTCACCCTTGCTTTTCTTTTTTTTCCCCCTTTAATTTCTAGGAGAGCAGGAAGAAGAGGAAGGGATCATCTCTCATTTGTTTATTTTTTTTAACCCTTTGAGTTCATTTTAACGTGAAACGACCCTCATCTACATTACCCATCATCAGACATTACCCATAAGCCCGTAAGACTCTTAATGATGCCGTCCAACACTGTAACCAACACCACCACTGCATTCAAAGACTTTGCTGATTCACCTGGAAAAACAATGGTAAGAAACACGTGTGAAATATTAACAAAAATGCTTCACTTGACATATTGCTGAACTTCTCTCATGATTTAGTGATTTCAGAGAGCTCAGAAGGGTTTTTGAATCACTTGAGTTGAGCTCAAGATTGATTTGGATTTGGTCGTCCATCACTGCAAAGTGCTTTTTTTTCCTTTTTTTTTTAAATGTCCTCAGGAGGACTGAGTTAAAAAGAGGTTATTCACTACTGAGCTCATCCTGCAGTGATGTAGCACCCTCTGCCTGTTTGTATTTTCATATGATCTTGGCAAGGAGTATGTGCAAATAAACTACATTTTTTATAGTTTTATGACTGTGCTGTTAAACGTTTAAAACCTTAAAAATGAGAGGAATTGGATTGGATTGGTTTGTATAGTCGCTTCTGGCCAAAGCCAAATTCAAATCTTCCTCAATTTTTATGATTAACGTTAAACATTAAGCCACACTCACTGATCTGTGCAATCCAAATGATTGCTGGGGTAGACATGACTGCAGTGAATACCTCTGTTCACTAAAAAAATAGTCAAATTTCCACTGTAGAATTCAACAGCACATGAGGCGCCTTGTCACCTTTCACAATGCAGGCACACTCATAATGTGTATCTGCAGCATCACCTCTGTGGCAGCGATAGAAGCATCACTGAAGAGGCTGTCGCAAGGTGCAGCTGTATTCTGTGACATTTACTGTTGTAATGGTGCTTGGTGACGTGGGCGTTGGCTGGTGTAGGTTGAGTTGGAGCTGGAATGGCTCGACAGCTCTTTTGCTGGGGGGATCTGTCCTCTTCTTCTGTGTTCCCATTACACAGTACTGCCCTTAGTCTTGTTGCCTGGCAACAGACATTGCCTTAAATAACTGGCTACCCAGACGGAAATAGTGCAGAGATATTGACAATGTAGTAGGGTTCACTCCAGGCAACAACAAATTATATTTCAGGCTTTTCTGTTGTTTTTCTCAGAAAATATTAGGGTGAAGCTGAGTGTGAAAATGGCGCGTTGTTCTCACTCAGTGTGCCTGAGCTCTCTAACAGAGAACTGGAGGAGTGGTGTGGTGTGGTGTGGGCTGTCCCTGCAGAGATAGCCAGGCACCACTGAATTGTGTCATCCATGTAAGTGGTTCCCAAATGAGCCTGCACACCAGGCTGCACTCAAAATGTGCTATTATCTATGCAAATTCTGACGCCCTGGTAGGGAAAAACCGAAGCACCAGGCACTCTATTAGTGATCGCACAATGAACTGGAACCATCAGCAAAACACATTCTTGCACAAAAAGGTTTCAAATCTACACGTAAAATAGTAGTGATAAATGCTTATCTCCAACAAGAATGCTGTAATTTTCACTTATTTTTGAACCATTTCTACCAGTTATAACCCTCTGCCCATCAATCAGAGCATCATTTACCCTGATTATATCTATTTCTTTATGCAAATTAGTTCATCTCCCAGGAGCATCAACGGCTGTTGTAAATATTTCGAGGCAAAACGTGGCCAGATGGTTGAAATTACTGCCTATATTTATTAAAGTCATTGACCTTAAATTATTTAGTAGCCCTTGAAAGACATTTTTATGATTTTTTTTAATTTTTATTTTCCATTTTAGTATTTCTTCTGCACACAATCTGATGAGTCAGATTGTAACACCAGACTTTAACCCAGAATGTCACAACTACCGGGCTCATCATTAAAGATGCTCAATCACAAGCGCTACTGCAAGGGCAGGATGATTGTCAGGGGGCAGATCAGTTGACATAAGATTGTTTTTTCATCATTTAAAATTTCTGAGAAATTTAAGGACATCTTGTTCATTTTGGTTCAACGTATGAGGTTAATTCTGGACTTTTGAGACAGCGCTTGGAAGAATAATTAACCTAAAGGCCCAGTTAGCAGCTTGTAATCTTTTTCCTCAAATCAAGAACCCTTACTCCTTAAGTGTTTAAATTTGAACATTTAATTAAATGTTGAACTCCCAGTGCTGATTAATAAAAAAAGAAAAAAGATTTAATTGGACCTGGTGCTGAATGGACCCTATGTCCTCATTTCCTGTTTTAAAAGTCCAGAATAAATTTGGAGGCTAGACTATAATCTAAGGTATAAATGTTATCATTTAACCCCAGAGTGCAAAACTAGATGAAATCATGCAGTATTTATAAAAGATGTGCATATGCAGTGTGAATGATCAAGTGAAGGGTAAGTGGACTGCTATTTATATGATGCTTTTCTACTCAATTATAAGCATTCAAAGTGCTTTCTTACCACAGGTCTCATTCACCCATTCACTCACACATCCACACAAGTGCTTTTTCTATGCCTAAGCACTTATAACCTAATGTTCACACACTCACACTCCAATGAATGCAACTCAGGGTTCAACATCTTACCCAAGGATACTTCACCATGCAGGCTGGAGAAGCCATGGATCAAACTTTCCAATTAGCTGGTGACCCGCTCCACCTCCTGAGCCACAGCCACCACCCCCTCCCAAATATAGGACACTATACAGTTGCAACTTGTCAGCTGCAAATCCAAAGGATTTGTGAGTCACTAAATAAACCCACACACAGAGAGCCGACAGGCTCTATCGGTGAACGTGCTGCAGTGGCGTTTTTAAGTGCAGAAAAACAGGCATTGCACTCCTGGGTGTGACATCATTTTTGACATCATATGTGCAGATTGATACTTAAAGGGATGGATATAAATACGTCACAATGCCTTCAGAGCCTGCATAGTGCAGTATTTCTGTCAAATTGAAATAAACGAAATCAAACATAGTTTCATTTTGATTTATTTCCAGATTAATTTGAAAGAAATGTCTTTAAGATGACGAATTAACTGCATGTGTGCACTTGTTGAAATTAAAAATATTCTGCCCTACTTTACCTCCACAATTCAGTCACTGCTCTTGCTAGATCTAACTCCACTCATCATATAAAGACAAAGGCATGTACTATCTCATAGTAATGCTTTCCTATGTTGTACTACACCACCTCACCAGAGCTTAAAATAAATACACTTACCAACACATCAGCAGAGGGACTTAGTTGCAGAATGTCTACAGTGCAGAGACCCCATTTATCTTTGAGGGAATCTCACATTCAATACTGAAGGAATTTAATAAGGACCCAGCCCTCCACCCCCCACTGCAGCTGTCAGGAATGGCCTTGCAGTCTCATTTGCATTCAAACCTGGTGCTGGTGGTTCTATTCAGTCAATATTGAAGCTCAAAGCATCTACATTAGGATCATCTTTTCTCCCATCAACCCCAGGGGTACTTGGTGATGGCAGACATGGGGCTTTGTTCACGGGGGTAGACAGTTTTATTAATCAAAGGGAAATTGCAGCAGGGGGAGGTGGGGGCCGGTCTATGTCTTTGTAACAGTGTCAAGAGGGAATTGTCTGTGGAAGGTCAGCGCTGCATCCACAGAGCTTTCACTTCAGCCTAGTTCAAAGGAATGTGTCATTCACTTTCTATCTGTCTCATTGTCCACTCAGCCAAAGACACTGAAGGACCTGCTGCAGTCCTCCCAAATGTTCAAGTGTTTCACTGTAGTGCAGTTTTTCTGTGTCCTGCAGATCTTGTATCACTTCTGCTGCATCTTTGGTGCACGTGAAACTGCCATCTAACTTATTGTACAGAAATATGCACAAATTTAATCCTTCACTGCAATGTGTGATATGTATCTTTACCCAAACACCTGCAGATACTTTTTGTAATTCATGGCATGCTCTTTCTCTTGACAGGGTGAGAGAACAATACCGGACCGAGAACTGATGGAGGAGAAGTCACCTAAAAGTAGTGCCTCTTGCAAATCTGGCAAGCCTGGAAGAAAACGCAAGCAGTTTCCAGTGAGTGTTGACTTAACATGTCTACACAAATTACATCTGTCCATCCCTGCATACTTGTTTTGCAGTGATTAGTTCAGCAAACCTAAAAATGGGATTAGAAAAATATTTGCAGATGATGTGCCAGAGGGTTTATGTCTGTATATTTAGGGCAGCCTAGAGGTAGTATTAATACCCGATATATTGACGCTCTACTCAGAATCAAGGCACCTTAGAAAGTGTTTTCACAGCTGTGGGGAGTTGACCACATGTGCCAAATGTTCAAATGTTCACCGTTGCTGTTGTTGTAATTCATCTCTGAGTGAGACAGCCACTCCACTTTGTCACATATCGGGCTCCTCGCTGACTTGCATCATTTCCTGCCTTCAGTGTCAACTATCACAAGAAAAAAATGGCAAAGAAATAAATTTAGAACTCAAAAGAGGTACTTTAAACTCCAAGTTGTCCAAACATGTCTGAAGGCTGCAGTTTTGAAATAATCAGTCACAGAACTGAAACCACTGAACTGAAACCCTTTTCTGAACGGGAGAAGGAAAGATATCAGCCTTCTCATTTCCAGACAGTGTAGCTGGCTAATCATTGTGTCTAGTGCTTGTCAGATTGTTGGTTTCAGAAAATTCAGCCCCGTCTCACCCTCTGACCTGCAAAACATAATTATGTGTGCGATTCCCACTTGGTGATGTTCAGTCTCATTCACTGGTTTAAGCTCATGTACCATGCGAATCTCATCAGGTCTCTCAAGCTTCAGAAAGAGTATAATGTTGTAAATGTATGATATTTTTCTAGTTCATTATCACGTCGTCCCCTCGCAGAGTTTTTGCCCCATCGTTAAGTACGGTAATCATTTTTTTCTAAGCCGCATTGTTTTAGGCATGTACCAGCCTTGCATTACAACCCATGTAGGCTTTAATACAAGTTCTGAGACCTTGAATGGTAAAAGCTCATGTTTTGTCTTCAAGAAATAAATCTATCTTCCCATGTGGCACTTTCCGTAGGAAAACAAGTGTTTTTTTAGCCTTCAGAAATCTGTTAACCTGTAAGACAAATCATGTACTCCTTTGTAGTCGTGAATAAATATTGCATAGTCTTGAAGCATGTTTCAAAGATACACACATGCACTACACTAACACCATTTGCAATCTGTTTGTGATGTTTTCTGTAGTTAAAAGTCCTGATTTAATAATGACTCTTGGGCCAACATGTTTCTGGGTATTCTTTTTTCCCTGAGATGTTATCATTTGCATAAGCTTCTGTTTAAAATCATCTTAATTAACTCTCACAGTGCAATTCGCTAAAAAACCCCAAAACAAAACAAGGGATTAGACAAATATTTACAGATAGTATATTGTTAGGAGGGGTATGCCGGAGAGTTTGTCTTCCTGTATTTAAAGCATTTGAGGGGTAGCATCAATAACTGATTAAGAAAATCTGCACTCAGAATCAGGGCGCCTCTGTGAGTGTTTTCATAGCTGTGGGGGATTGACCACATGTACCAGGCGCTCTGCTCAAATCGATGTTTCACGGTTGTTGCTATTCTCTGAATAAGAGAGACACTGCAACGTCTGATTGCCAACTCTTTTAAAAGAGGCTGACATGGAACATTGGTTTAACATTTTATTTTACGTGCAAAAAGTTGAGTAAAAACAGAAGGTAAATGATGGAAAAGCTAGTATAAACAAGCCTCCACCCCTCTTTGTATGTTGCTTTTACCCACATGGACAAAGGCAATCAAGCGCCTTGCGATGTTTACACACGTCTGTGAAATGAATGTGTCGTTCTAAAGAGCTCAGTGAATTCGAGCATGGTACTGTGATAGGATGCAGTTGGTGACCCCCCACCCCTAGATATTCTAGAGTTCTGGCATTAACATCAGCACAAAAAGTGATGTTCATGGCTGAGCAGCTCCTGCAGGTGTAATGTGTAGGTGTACATACTGAACCCTTCTGCTCTTTGTTATGAGTTCGTTCCAGTGTGCAAATCTTTAACAAAACTGCTCAGCTGGTTGCAAGTTTCATTTAAAAGATTATTTACATGTGTTTGCTTTCTTACCAAGAGTTCAATGACATGATCAATATACTACATCAAGTAAATATGAAACTAGATTCATCAGCCTCTTAGCTTAGCTTAGGAGAAGCTGTGCACAAAAAAGCCGTTTATATTTAGACTATGGTTTATGTATGGATTAAATGAGGTGTTTACAGTCTTTTTGCAAAGACATGAGAGTATGATCAGTCGTCTCATCTACTGTAACACTTGGCAGGAACATGAATGAACAGGTATAATCCTTTAGAAAACCTGCCTGAACAAAGTAACATGAGTAAGCTCTTTTTTCAGGGCACTCAGCTTCTTTATTACTACACCACACTATTTTCAGTTAAGTCGATCGAGTTCACTTGTTTTAGGCTTACAACCCCCCCACCCCAAAAACCAAAAAAAAACCAAAAACAAAAAAAACTATTTGATTATTTCCCTGTTCCCATTAAGCCAACTTTCTAGAAACAAAAGATGTTCAATTAATGGTAATAACACAAAGAAAAGCAGCAAATCTCTTTAGTTTGGTAACATTTTCAGTTGCAGTTACTCAGGTAACTTAAGGAATTTTCAGCCAGTGTAATGATTTATCAGCTCATATTTCCAGTATTAAATTTCAGTGTGTTTGTAGGAAACACTTTTAAATAATGATCATATTATTCATGCACATGGTTATATGAGGGTGTGTAACTGGAATGTTGAAGCAGTAAGCTGGATTAGTTAGTTAGTGTTTTGTTTTTGACCTCTGTCTGAGCTGCCTGATTTACCAGCTTTGACCTTTGACCTCTGGCAGGGGCCACATGTAGTTCACTGTGTCACTAATTTGTTGCATAATTCTTTCACTGTCAGTTGTGTCCTGCTAGCATGCATGTGTGTCTGAGCATACTGCTGAGTTTTTTGGGGTGTGTGTTTGGCTTTCTGTTTGCTTGCTTTTTGTGTGTGTGTGTGTGTGTTTACCTAGACCCCCCCCCCCACACACACACACACACACGCAAACACACACTGCACCCTCTTTCTGTAGTAGTGAACTGAGTCAGAATATTAATAATGTCTGAGCTCTGGGTTGTTTTCATTCACTGTGTCAAGCAGATTTACTGGAGAGCTGTTCTTTGTAGGAGTGCAATTGTTCAGTTTACAGTTAATTTGTTCTCAGTTACTACAATGATGAAGTCGTTTCGAGCTCTGCGGCCTCTGAAGAATGCTTTGAAACCAACTTTGGCTTGCTGTAGATTTGTTTTACGATTCAGAGCAACTTCCACTCAAGCTTTTTTTTTTTTTTTGCATGTCTGCTACTCATAATTTGCATTGCATCCATTACGCAGACAATAAAACTTAATTTAAGTTTTTTTTTCTTTTTTAGTTTGTAAGAAACAGTTCAAAGA